>BFEA01000323.1:1264206-1279772 GCA_003427395.1 Chara braunii | reverse complement strand
AAATTTTATTGCAGATTCGGGGTCCCCTCGCCGAGCACAGCACGACCCCGCCCTCAAAAAAAAAATAAAAAAAATTCTGGGCTGTTTTTTGGCCCACCCGGTTTGCCCAGGCGACCTGCCCGGGCCCCGCCCAGCCGGGCGGCGTCCATACTCAGATTAATTTAATATTTTTTTCCTGGAAAGATCAAAATAAAATCTGCGAGCACGCCAATTTTCAGATTTTTTCACGCATTACTCTGAGCGCGAAAAATCACGGAAGTTGGAGTACTTTTTCTGTTGGCCCTGAGTGGCAAAAATGGAAAATGCACCAAATCGCCGCGACGAATATTGGTCTTAAACCACGAGTACTTCCTAAAGTCGTGCCAGTTAACAAGCCACAATTTTAGGAAACGTACGGGCCACTGAAGGAGTGCCCGAATTCATCCGACTAGAAACGTTTCTAGTCTATTTTTTCCCACTGCCCATAACTGGGCCAAGTACTGGTGGTTATTTTTTATTATTTTTTTCTGATATTTTCCGTGGAAAGGCCATGACCTAATCTACGGATTCTCAAATTGTCAGATGTTTCTGCGAATTCTTCTGAGCACAAAACATCGTCGAAGTTGCCTCTTACAAATTGTGGGACTGTACTCGCCAGTACCCCTTTTGTGGACAACATTGAAGGGAGGACCGGTCCTCCGATTTTGCTATCGCACCGGTTCTCCGTGCGATATCTGTTGGTCGCCCCTAAAAACATGATGGACCTGTCCTCCGGCATATTATTCCCCCCACACACCCCTTTATGCGCTGTGGTCACCCGCCACCCAAAAATGCAACACCTTGACACAATCGTGGAAGCCTACTATACCGCAGCCTTAGGGCTGCAAATTAGCACGGCCCCTGCCCAAGGATGACATTCATAAAAAAAAAGGGAAAAAAAGAGAGGAAAAGAAGGCTCAATCGATGAATTTACACATTTCCCACACCTGGGATTAAGGTGGACTACCACTTCTCATTGGTTAGGGGGACTGTGCAGACTGAGTCAGTGAATCTCCGGTGAAACAATCCGTCACAGCCACTTCTTTCTTGTCCTTTTCACCATTTCTGCCTACTGTTCACCCGGACGTTCTTTTTTACTGCATACATAAGGCCACAGAGAACTGCTCGTTCCTATCTGATGCATTCATCAGGACTCGCTGGTTTGTTCAAGGGAAGAAGGTCGCATTCACCTCTTGACTCCAGTGCATCTGCAACATCATTATCATCTCTACTGAGTCTACTAGCTATTATGAATGCAACAGTTGTAGCCAGCATCGATTACAGAGTGGTGCCTCCTGACTCACAGTTTTTGTTATACGGGTTTATCCCCTAACATTGTTCTATTCATTAAGAAAGGTTTGACTTCACAATCTGTATATCGAGAGTCGCATGGCAGGTGCATCTGTCTTCAAGCATTACAATCAACCTTTGTCAGTAACTGCCAAAGCACATGCAGTTCGTGTTTGTGATACGTGAGCATGGAGTTTGTGTTTCCTCTTTTTGTGTTTATACCCTTGCCCTGATGAGCAAGCAACAGATTTCGTCTTTTTTTCCCTTTTATGCGCAAGCTCCAGATTTCGTTACACTTGGAAGTGTTGTCACGCGGGGATCCCCGGGGGGGGTTGAGCCTGGGTTGTCGATCGACCCCCGGAGGACCCCCAATCCCCGGACTTCAGCGGGTGCAAATTTCAGCTTTGTTTTTTGCTTCTCCGCGCTCGCCGCGAGGAGTAATGTGGGGAACAGCGTTTGTTTTTATTTTTTCTTCGAAGGACTCCGCAGGGCGGAAAAAAATTCCCGACCGACCGCCCATGCGGACCCCCGAGGTGGGGGAAAATTTGTCTTGTGGCTTTTTTTGGCACGGGGTGCACGCCACTATTTTTTAATTTCACTTCTTTTTACTTTTTTTTTGGGGGGGGGGAGGATCGGGACCCGGGGTTGGGGTGGACAACCCTGCACTTGGTTGGCAACTTAGAATGATCGGCAGGCAAAAACAAAAAAGATGAAACGGTTTTCACCTTTTGCAGTCACAGATGCGGATGCCAGGGCTCGATCCCCAGACCTTACCTTACCTTACCTTCCCTGTGTACAGTATCAAGTCGACCCTGTGTGTCTTGAACTCGTGACCTGTGTGTTAGTAGTTGAAAGTTGTTTGTTGTAGGTCTGAGTAGTTGTCGGGTCTTGAACCTTAGACCTGTCGAAGTAGGGGTCATAGTTGTTGTAGTTCTGAAGGGTCAAGGTCGTAGCTGTTACAGTCCTGAAAGGCCAAGTCCGCAAACTTCCGGAAGGTCCGGAAGTGGCCTTTCAAGTTTCTTCTCACGTTATACACAGCAGACCAGAGGCAAGTGGGCAAGTGGTGAGTCCAACTTCGCTTAGTCAGTGGTACCCAGTCCCAGTCTCACTTTGTACAGTCAGCAAGTACCATGAGGGACTGTGTGCACCATGGGCCCGGTGGAAAAGGGCAGACCAACGACTTACAGAAGTATAAATCAAGACGCAGCGTCCAGCCATTCATTCATTCCTGCGTGAGCCATGCGGAAGTGTTGCCAGGCGTCTTGTGCGAGGTGTTCTTCAGATGCCCGAGGTCGAAGTGGGCAGAAGAGAGATAGTGTCCATAGCCAGTAGGGATTAGGCGGCCATAGCCGCTGTAGTTTAGAGGTGGAGTTCAGTGTGTGTGTGTATGGTACTGAGTGAGTGTGCGTGGGATATTCAGGGAGATCCGGAGTCGAATGCGTGTAAATAGTTGGGTGAACACAGTGTTGGACAGAGAATGTGTGAGCGCTCAGGCGCCATCGCCAGCTGGATGCGAGTTTGTATCTGAACTGTGTTCGAGGCTTGATTATCTCTGAGCTTTGTGTGGGAGCACAGCGCCAGTGTGAAATTGCCATCTGTTTACATGTATGCGAAGTGAAGAAGATCGTGAATCTGATTGCATTGGTATCGGAGCTGGTTCCCGTTATCCCACGCGCCATCGTTGTCTGGGTGCCATAGCTGTAGCCGCGCCATCGAAGGAGGAAGAAAGAGTCCGCCATAGCTGCGCTGCGGAAGGAGGCACCGCGTACCTGCAAACAAGACAATGACACAAGAGAGAGAGAGAGAGAGAGAGAGAGAGAGAGAGAGAGAGAGAGAGAGAGAGAGAGAAGATTGGTTGTGCGGTTCAAGACAGGAGGTGGAGGCCATAACCGCCGAAGCTCAGACACAGGGCCACCAAGGAGAACGAAGGCGAAGTAGAGGAGAAGGGAGAGACGAAGGAGAAAGAAGCCATAGCCGAGGAAGGAGAAGGGAGAGACGAAGAAGGGAAAAGAAAACATAGCCGGGGTGAAGGAAGAAGAAAGTGAGAACGAAGGAAGGAGGGAGAAGGCGAAGTGAAGGTTGAAGGGAGTAAAGTGTCGGCAGCCATAGCCGAGTTAGACGTTGACCGAGGCGTTGACCAGAGAGTTGACCGGCGTTGACCGGGGTGTTGACTGAGGCATTGACCAGCATTGACCAAGGTGTTGACCGGGCAAATGACCAGTGTTGACCAAGGCGTTGACCGGAGCAGTTGACCACAAAATTGACCAAGCTCGAGTTGGTATATTCTCGCCAAGCCTTCAGCCTATCCCCTCGCCCTATGGATGTGCACTCACCCCATGGTACTTGCTGAGTCTGTGTGTCTCTTCTTTCTGCATTGAGTCTCTTCTGTCCAGGTGATAGGAACTCTGTGTATGAGGTCGTAGAGCTTTGCTGACCAAACCCACACAGGCTGAGTAAGGCTAAAGGCCGTGTCTGACGACTGACTAACCCAGAGGACAAACCCTCCCAAGGACCGGTACAGACCGGCGGGCTGCTCAATGTGGCATGGTAGGCCCAAAATCCGAGTTGTGGGTTGCACAACAAGCTGTCTAAGTCTTGAGAGGACTTGCTGATCGCGTCGTCCTGTCTGCGACGTTAAATAATTCCTGAGGAGTTACGGGGGATCTCCTTAAATGCCTCCTGATCAGCATTGAGTCCTGTAGTGACAGCTGTAGAAATAGTTGACAGGGTCCTATACGGATCTTGTAGTCCTTAGACAGTCGGTCAGTCCAGTGGGTAGGTCTAAGTGGTGAGGAGTGGGACAGTCGTTGTCGTGCACCGAACACCATGGATGACTACCCTATGTACGGTCTGCTCGTGGGGTTCTCCCTCTGGGGGACCTTCTGGTGTCTCCTCTTTCCATTGGGGATTTGGAACACCTTCACGTGTAGAGTAGAAACCAGGGGTGGTGTTAACACCACTCCCTACACGAAGGAGCCGGAGGAGGAGGCTGCGAGGATCTTGGCCGAGCAGAAGGCTAGGAAGGAGAAGGAGGAGGTCGTAAAGCAGGCCAAGAAGTTGGCCTTATTGCAGGAGCAGGCCGCAAAAAGAAAGAAGTTGGAGGAACTAGAAAGGGTGAAAAAGGAGGAGGAAGAAAAACAGAAAGCAGTCGAGGCAGAAGAAGAGGAAGAAGAAAAAAAAGGAGAGGAGGAAGTTCCCCTGATCAGAAAGAGTTTCGGGGACAGAGGGGAGTCCAGTGGCACGAAGAAGGAGGGGGACCTGTGGTTGGAAACGAAGGTGCCTGAGTGGGTCGCCAATCTATCCTTGGGAGAAGAGGAGGAGGCGATCTTATATGTCCCAGGGAAGAACAGGAGGCGATTATAAGAGAGTTGGGAAGACCCCTTAAAACGTCAAACTATAGAAGAAGAGAAGAAGTTGGAGTGGAAGTTGCGTTTGACAAGGGAAAAGAAAAAACGGATGGAAGAGGCCAAGACGGCGAGAGAGTTGGAGGCTATAAAGGAGCAAAGGGCGCAGATGGAGGCGCAAGCGGATATACAGGGGAAGATGGAGGTGATGTCAAGGAATATCGAACTCCTGGCTAAAGCTTGGGACGAGCCGTATCAGTTCGCCAGAAGCCAGGATGTAACGCTGCGCTCCATACGCTTAGGTTTTAGGGAGTTTGCACATGAAATGATGATGCACGTGGGCACAAAAGTTAAGGCAAGGATGGAGAGCACAAAGCGATTTTGTACAGGGGCAATAGAGGGTGCTAAGTTAGTAACTCCAAGGGAGGAGGAAGCACGTCCCCGTAGGAACCCAATCAAGGTCAAGTTCCCTGATCCCTGTAGCGGGAAAAAGGGAGAAAACTTTGAAACTGGGAGCCGAACATCAATTTGTATGTTCACCTTCAAAAGATTGTGCCCGAGGAGCAAGTCTTAATTGTTTTTCATACCCTTAGGGACGAGGCACCAAGCTTCGCCCGCTCGCTTGCCCGCGCTGTTGATTGCGAGAATAACATGGTAGTTTACTTTGCGCAAACCTCCTTGGGCCCATTCCTTAAGATGTTGCGCGAGAGATTTGTCGATGTCACTAGAGGGACTAGGGCCTCAGATAAGCTTCAGACTATCCACTCGCAACAGTGGAAGAGTGTCAAGGTACTCAAAAGTAATGGATGAGTTGGTAGTTGTCCCTGACCATGGGGTCACTGAGACCCAACTGGTCAACCTATTTTATCGCGCCATGCCCGAGCAGTTGCGTGGGCACTTCTTTGAGAAGAGCCAGGAGTCTACCATGACCTATGATACTCTGAGTAGGGAAGTGGTAACATTTGAAGCGCGGTCCATGCCAGTTTCCACTTTCTAGCATAAGGACCTTGACAAGGGCAAAAAGTGGAAGGGTCGTACCATTTCTGGCCAAGGGAAGGCCAAGGATCATTTGATCCTGACTCTAGATGAGGGTGGTATGGAAGAGGTCCCATATGACCAAATAGAATGGGGCCTGGAGGATGAGGGCAGTAGCGATAGTCAGGGGAGGACTTACGCTGCTGTTGCAGTTGGAGGGAGGCCGCAAGGTAGAGGAGGAGGCCGGGGCCAAGGAGGTCAGGCTTTCGGTGGTCGAGGACAGGACGATCAGGGGGTTGGTGGCAGAGAAGGCTGCCAAGCGGGAGGTAGGGGTCAAGGTCCCCCGCAAAACCGCTCTAGTTTCAATCAGTCACCTAGAAGGGGTGGATGGCATCCTGGTCTGCCGCAAGGCAGGCCTTGGGAGGATCTGGGCTTAGAGCAAACAGTTTGGCAGCAGAGGATAAACCAGGATCAATGCATTTATTGCGGTGATTCTGGACACATCATAAAATACTGCCCTAGATATAGAGCAGCCCGATTCGCTACACAGGCAGCAAAAGGCAACCGCCGGTAGGGGTTGCAACGGCCCCTATCCCTAGACCATGTGGAGAAGAGTGCGCGCACCACACAGGAACTCCCAAACCACATGTGTCTATGGCAGAGGTTGCTGGCCAGTGCCTAGATAGCTGTCCAGAGACTGCTTGTGTTAGGGTCTCTCTAGGCACCTTCCTCATAGGCGTGGCAGAAGAGTTGAAGGGGAGAATGCCTGCCTGGGCCAAGATGATGAAAGATACGAAAGGACAGCTAGTGGCGGAGGTCAAGGCAGATCTACTAGAACTAGCTGTCCTTTCGTATCTTCCTTTCATTCGTTTCAGGCCCGTTTATGTTTTTTTTGGGGGTCCGGACATGCTCTCTCTCTATAGTAATTTATTAGACAACCCCAATTTTTTTATTATTAATAATTCATTAGAATCATTACCTTTTATTAGTTTTTACAGTCTTTTTTTAAGCTTTTTATAGTTTTTGACTTTTAACTCAAGTTTGGTTAGGAATTCTGACATGACTCTGAGGCAAAAGTGGTTTGCACTGTTATTCTGCATAACATACTTTTTTTTCAGATTTTTTTATTTTTATTTTTTTTTAATGGTCTGGACACCAAACCAGAAACAAAAACTAAAAGGACTCAAGAATTTCTTTGTTTAAACTTTAGACCTTTTTTTTTTTTTTTTGGATTCCTGGAACCCTGGACAAGAAGACGAGAACAGGCGACTTAGACTGACTTCCCTGCTGATTGCCCAAACAGACGCATTCATTATTGGGTACTCGGAGGTTTCAGCATATAGCCAGATTTCCCTTTAACATTTACTGTGTAAGCAGTACTAAGCACCCATCCGGTACATTAAGAAACTCCAGTTTTTATTTCTTTAAAGTTTGAACACGCAAGGGACATCCAGTTAGGCCCGTGAGGTTCTGCTTCAAATTTTAACAAATTGGAAAAAAAAAAGGGTTCAAACTTCAAATGCAAGGCAACATACAGGCCTGGTTTTCTACTTGCCAGGGTTCGGCTCTGCTCTCATAGCACTCACAGAGTTCAGTGATGATACTGTCCACCAGTCTCAGTTTTTCACTCAATGGCATGGAACTTGGGAGTCGGAGCTTGGCAGCAACAATGAGAGTTTCTCGAACGCTCAGTGTGTGATACAGGACATCATCTTGCATCACCTGCAACAAAAGCAGATGGCTGATGCCTGAGCAAAAGAGGCAAATTTTGCAAATAAAACAATAGGAGCTGAAACAATGTAGCAACCAAAACCCTACACTTGGAGCATACTTATCATGACAATCACATACATGAAGTGTGAGCACCACTGCGGTCCAGGTGTACATGCTTCACAATCCCCTCTTCCCCTTTCCCAATCCATTCTGAGCCCAAGCTTGACGCACACTGCACCTTCCTTACTCCTGCAAACCTGCACCCCCACCCCATCAGATTGCTTGCCCTCCTCTTCAACATGTGTGCAAAGCACCTGGCAGGCCCATCAATGTGCATGCAAAGCCTGTGAAGCATTTTGTGAATCCCATCAGTAGTGCTCTTCCCCCCAAACATGTATGTGAAGCATCTCGTGACGCCCATCCGCACTGTCATCCCGTGTGAAGCATCTTGTTACCCGCATTGACATGTTGCCCCCAGCCCCCCCCCMCCCGCCACCCCGCCCCAATATGTCTGCGGGGCATTCTGTGACATCCTTCAATATTTCAAAATGTGGTACCACAAAAACGAAGATTGAAACAGTCCCTTGAAATCTGAATAAACTTCACCTTAAAGCATTAAGCAAACCAGATCATTGTTCCATTTTCCACCCCATGTGCATGTGAGGCACCCTGCGACCACTATTAACACCACCCTTCTGTCCTTCTTTCCCTTCCTTCTCTACTCTCCTTCTGAATTTCGACTTCTCAATTTATGCATGTCATCCTCTCACAGGGGCGATGCTAATCTTCTCAGAATTTTTCCAATCTTAAACCACCAGATGGTCCAGATGGCCTTCCAAGATACCCACGGGTATACGACAATATTAATTGACGCTAATTTGTCTGAACCTAAGTGGAAACGGATATCCTAGAACAAGAAGTTCGCATCCAGAGGACAATCAAACAAGCAGTGTTAGAAACTTTGATGATACAGCGAAAGAAATGTATCCCAAGATACCACTAACCCTCCTCTAGGAAAAATGCCATTGACAACGTCTACCCGCCCACACTCAGCCCCCCACCCCTCCACACACTTTGACCACCCCCTCCCCACCCACCCCACCTTCGAAACTTTCGACACAAATTCCTGCCTACCAATGCCTCCCGCGCCCGTCCTTTAAGTGAAGGGGAGGGCAAAGCAAGGGAAAAATGCTGACAATCACTCTCCATCATTTCTACTCCCCCCACTTTCTTTCCCTCATCCAACCCTCCCCCCACCTTCTCCCTCAACCGTAAACCAACCGCCCCAACCTCCCCCCATCCTGGGGCAAGAGATCCTGCGTCCCTCCCTCCATTAGTGAGGACAACAAGGAGAGAAGAGGGATGACCATACGGCTTTTCTCCTTCCTGGCAATGAAGCCCACCCTTCGTCAATTGGTCCGTCGGACTTCAGAGGAAATTGTCTGTGACAACAGATGCAGCTGGATAACTGAGCTTATAACAAAAGGAGAGCTAATTGCACATACTCGCAGTCACCACACTTGTCCTTCTCTGACTGCTCCTGATCCCAATCATGGCCAGATTCAGTCAACGAAGTCCTGGTGCGAGTGTGCTCAAAGTCCCATAACACAAGATAAATCTGGCGCATCTGGCACAATGGCAATAATATACAATATTACAAAAGCAAACTAGGAAAAAAGAAACAAATGGCCTTACATATGCAGAAATTCGCTTGAACGAAGAATCTCGCGACTCGCCATTGACGAGGACCTCACCCTCAATCCGACCACCTTTCAACACACGCCCTCCAAGAACATTCAGCAGACTGGTTTTCCCACAACCTGCAAAACAAGAACCACATCAAGAAGAAGGGCCAGAGGGAAGGAGGGAAAAGGATCACACTCAGAGCCTATCCATAATACGACCACTCCGATCCGCAGCAAGAGAGGAGAGCATATCGACCATTGGGACCTGAACATTTACACACGGTATCTTTTCTTGGTTCAGAAACGTCTGCATGCAACCATCCATTTGGGGAGGATAATAATCCCGTTCCGATTGAGGGCCTAGCTTGTCCTTCTTAGACATTCAGCCCATCCTGCTGAGTCCAGCCCGTGGAGCTTGGAACAGGTACTTAACAATACTTCCGATGCTGCAAAGAGAGCAATCCTTTTAGTGCTGAAGAGTACACTTCGGGGTCTGTGGGCCAGTCACATCCAGACAATGGACAAATCCAATAGAGGGAGAGTAAGGAGAAAGGAGAGGGGGAGGGGGAGAAGGAGGGGAAGGGGGAGCGGGAGATGGAGGGGAAGGGGGAAGGAATGAGGGAAGGGGAGGGAGGAGAGAATGGACGAGAGGGTGGAGGGTGGAGGAAGTGCGGAAAGGGGGAGGGGGAAGAAGGGGGGAAGAAAAGGAGCATGAGGAAGGGGAGGAGGAGGGGAAGGGGAAGATCATCACAATCCAGCTCATTTTTGGACCGTGGATCTCATTACACCACCAGTACATGGCCCCGCGCAACTGGACAACTTGTCTTGAGCCTCTCCGGAAATTTAGGAGGCCGAGCCCCGTAGATAAAATCATTCGGCGGTGGGCGACCTCCAAAAGGGGCCCGCGGTCGATAGCTGGCATGTACTGGTGCTTTACGTGTGATATGCGCCAGACTGTAAGCAATTTTGGGGAACTTCTCATTGCACCCAAATTACTGTTGTTAAACGACTAGTCCCCTTAGTGCACTGACAGAAAACATTTTGAGCCCACCAGCCGCAGCAAGGATCAAAAGTGTGCGAACGTTTACCGTCGGGAATGGCTTTTTGCCATCCATATTTTCTTTCGATTATTCTAATTTTCTCTCTGAAAGGATAACCACTCAATTTTTGCCCTTGATTGTTTTCGGAAATTTTCGCAAGAACTTCTGGGTGCAAAAAGTCCTAGAAGTCAGTGCACTCAAAATTTCACACACTGTTGTTGAACCTCCCACACAGCCGGTGGGCCGACTGATCCCGTGGCGCGTATACCACCGCGACCTTGGATTGCCCTGCCGAGCATGCAGTTTCTTCCTTTCCTTAACTTTACCTTTTAATTTGGCAACCAGACATAATAACTCCATTCAGTCTTTCTTCTTCTGCCGTCTTCACCCAAATAGAATAACTGGCCATTATAGTTGTGTTGCGACTGAAAGTTGCATCCCAAATACAGCTATAGTGACTGGGCATTCTATTCAGGTGAAGACAGTAGTCATACGATCTCCCATGCTGGCACGAACTTCCAAACAGCTGACCAGCACAATCAAGGCCACACACACTCGATCACGATCCTATCTAGCTGCTAGTGGAACCACTACAAAGATGAAGTCCCACTTTCCCTGATTCATTTCTAGCTGTTGAGCTTCATAATCTACAGTCAAAAATGAAGAAAATCTGAGTGAGTGATCCCACAAGCTTCCAACAGCCGAACAGCGTCATTGAGGGAACACATGGTGTACTCTTATCCTATCCAGCTGCTAGTTGAACCATCCCATGAGGCAACGGCTGAGAATCCACTCAGCCCGATCCTTCGGTTTCTCACTTTTTAGCATTAAAGGTAGTGATATCCCAAGTTCCGTACCAGGCGGTTTCACGTACCCTTCCGATTAAACCCGGAAGTAAGCCGCGAGACTGAATCTAAGTGGGTCGGATCTTGAAACTTCTGCATAAAAGCCTGCGCTTTTCGACAAATGTCATTGTATTTTGGTGATTTAGACTCGGGCGGCCGAGCAGCGACCGCTCCAGATTTCTAAGCGAAACAGTTATGTTTTCAGATACGTTCTTGGTTGTCGTTCTTATTTTTAAATATCCTAATATGCGCGCGCTGGCAGTTTGAATTTCGCATTTTATGCAAGCCAGCTTCTCGCTCATGCATGCGTGTCGACTCCTTTTCTAGCTCGTCTCCTCCGTCCTCGCACACCCCTTCCTCTTCCTCCTTCCTTCTCGGCAAAGAATGATTGGCCATGGTTCAAGTTGGTCAGATCAAGCCGTAAGAGTGAATTTTTTTGCGTGCGGCTTCAACGATCAACCCGACTGCTGCAAAAATTCCACATCATTCCACCTTCCTCACCTCTTTCATCCTTCTGGAAACTTCCGTGTCCACTCTCGCTGTTCTCTCTCCCGTCTTCCACGATGACGCCCCATCGCCTTCTCCGCTACAATTCACTCAGCCCTTTCCTCTCCTCCTCTTTGATCTCAGCTGCAATGTTGTGCGGGCAATGCACGACGACTACAGCAACGAGTAGGCTTTGGCATGCCCACGGACAGGCGGAGTGTAGTCGTCAACGAGTAGGCTTTGGCATGCCCACGGACAGGCGGAGTGTAGTCGTCAACGAGTAGGCTTTGGCATTCCCACGGACAGGCGGAGTGACGGCATAAGGGTACGTCTAGTGGCAGTATCGGTAGGTTGTAGTTGGAGGGACAGAGCAGAAGTGGAGGATTGGTGAAGTATGAGGATGTGACCAGGCACGGGGCCTTGTGGCTAAGCTGGCGCATCCCCCGTGAGTGGGTATGGTGTACCACGCACGTGAGGTGGCCGTAGTGTCGGCTTGCATGCTGAAGACTAAGTTCTATGCTAAGTTGTGTAATTGGGCTAGGTTGCAAGTGTCCGATGAGATGTGTGATTGCTCCGTCATGTCAGTCAAAGTCCATGAATGTAAGTGCTTGTGTGTATGCGTGTATGATGCTCTCACTACACTCTTTCGCCTTGCATGAGTAGATGATGGTGAAGAAGTGTCAATAGTGCTGATCATTTTTGTATGGATGGATGGAAAAGATTGTTGCGAAGAACTGGAAATTATTTCCTTTGCCTTGTCACAATCGTACTCTTGATTTCCTTCTCGACTTTGGTCTTTCAACAATTTTGGCTTGCATTTGAACAGAGTGAGTTGTGTTTTAACGTGGGAGTGTAAGGAATCTATGCTTGTGAACTTGAGCCTTAAAATGGGTAGCTGCCCGTGTTCGACGACCCTCATGTCGATCCGCCATAGCAATCTCCTAGAAAACAACGTGGTGCCTACTGCGACCCAGACGTACAGAGATCGCTATTGCGCACCGATGGAGCCCATTTTTATGATCCTTCTAAGGGTTGTCATTTTGATGGGGAAGGTTTTATTTTGGTGGATTGTTTCCATTACCCTGAGTTGATCCTCCCATACACTGATCTCACAGAACTTCCCTGGTCCACTACCCACACCACGTGGAACCCCCAATATAACTGTCGACGGTGTAAGTTGGGCAATTTGTGCTCTTGGCGTCAGTTGATATTGGGGTACCAATGTCCAATTTTTGGAGCTCAGTGGTTAGAGCACCGGTTGGAAATGCGCATTGTGGTATAAGGTTGCGGGTTCAAAACCCCACAGCCTTGCGCATGGACACCGGCAGGGCGTTAGATTAACGCACGGCTGGACACACATCCCCTTGGGCTGATGCATGTACTATTACAGACACTGTCTGTGCACCACCCAAGGGACGGTGTTGTATGTTGGTTGTGGGTTTCACAGGGTTTGCTTGGGGTGTTGGTCTCAAGTGTTCTGATGTTCTCCCCAGTCTGGCATATCACACGTTCATTCCATTTCCGGTAGTTGCTCATACGGTAGAGTCTTGGATTACATGTTACAAGGTTACGGGTTCAAGCTTGGTTCGGTCCTTGGGGGGGGTCCTTGTCCAGCTGGCTCCGTTCTCTCCTCGATACACACACATGATTCACAGAGTACACATAGCTTTCGGGCATACACACGTGCTCATACGGTAGAGTCTTGGATTACATATTACAAGGTTACCGGTTCAAGCTTGGTTCGGTCCTTGGGGGGGGTCCTTGTCCAGCTGCCCCCGTTCTCTCCTCGATACACACACATGATTCACAGAGTAGCTTTCGGGCATACACACGGCTTGCGAATTATATATCGCCTATAGGTTACATACACAAGTTTCCACACATGATACTGTCTACACAGATTCACAGAATATACACACAAAAAACAGGCTGGGGAGCTAGTCACGGGTTGGGTCTAGTGCCTGCAGTAGGTTCAGATAGGTTGGATAGGGTGCCATTGGGTGCAGTTCCTGCTGACATTCGGATAGAACTGTCTGGTGGCTATATATATATGGGGCATGTCGTTCATTGTCTGGGCCTGGCGTCCGAAGTTCCCGTTCGACAAGGTTCGTCCGATTCCACTTCCACCAGGGCTGGGCAATCTATCAGCCCTGGTGCCTATCACTGCTGTTCGGTCCAAGTTGCCTGCCCGTTGGTAGGGCAATGGTCGTGAGTGCTGGTCACACTGAGGTAGAATAGTGGGATAGGGGGTGCGCTAGGAGTATTGACGTGAGGATGGGTTGGGAGGTGGTCTCATATTCCAGGACACCCACAGCTCATAGTTCCAGGTGATCACTGTGCACACACTGACTGGCCTCTACAACACCCTGGACTTAAAAAAAAGATACAGATACAGAAGCTTTACATTTTTTGACTTCATTAGGTATACCTTTTGATTCTCGAGGTTCACAAAATTCTTTGATTCTTGTTTATTCTTTCAATTTTGTTTCTTAAAATTTGAGTTAAAGTTTCAAGAAAAAGACTTTCACTGTGTAAAATTTCTGCATATATATATACATATCGTCACAAACAGAACTGCCCGGTAAACCGTAGGCAGAGAGAGAGAGAAGAGGACAACAAACGAGGGGCTGTGACAAACTGTTTCGTCGGAGTTTCACCGACTCGTCATACATCCCTACATATATAACTGTCGCTAATTTTCGGCCTGTGACATTCAGACGATCGGGGCCCTCCGATTTTACACTCCGCGACGGTCCCGATCGTCTGCTGATCGTTTTCGCTTAGAAGTTGAACCGTCGCACGTGGTGCCTGGCCTGCATGACAGCACCGGTACCATGCGCGGTACCGGGTCCACGCGCCTGCGCGGGTATTGTCGCCTGTTACTGCCCCATGTTACTGGGCCAGCTCCGGAACCGCGCACGGTACCGAGGCAGTGTGGGTACCATCGCACGTTACCGGGCCAGCCGGGTACCGAGCGCGATTCGGGGGCAGTGTGCGCGTACGACGTATAGCAACAAACTTTTTGCGCACTGCCCCGGTAGGTAGACTGGACGCCGTCAGTAGACGTTGACTATACTTTCTAAGGTACGGCGACTGGACTCTAGACGGTCTAAGGTACTCGACGACGTTGTGGACTTCCCTACTCTACGCTACTGAAAGCTCTACTCTACGTGTTTGACACACACGTGCGCGCCCACACACACACACACACACACACACACACACTGGGCGATGTGGTGAGTCCTTATTGCATCCTGGGCAGATTGTCGGGGCTCAGCCTCCTGATGAGTCGGTGAAAGTCTGACGAAACAGTCTGGCACAGTCCTCTCTCTCTCTCTCTCTCTCTCTCTCTCTCTCTCTCTCTCTCTCTCTCTGATACACACATGCACAGAAAGAGATTGTTGCTCCTAAGCTTATTGTCGTGCTGGAGATTAGGCTGTGCATCGGGACGGGCTCTGCATCGAGAAGGTTGGACACCGATGCTTGGGCTGTGCGTTAGAGCGCACCAGCATGACTGAAGGTGAGTTATTTTGTGCTTTCTGTTTGTGTGTGTTTGTGTGTGTGTGTGTGCGTGTGCGACCCACTTCCCTCGACGCTGCTACTCCACTGTATGCTGCGACGGTCGACTTCGACTTTGCTACTCTACTCTACGCCTCTACTCTATGCTGCGACGCTCGACTTGAACTATGCTACTCTGGTCTGTGCGGCTCCGACACTCAACGATGTTCGCTACTCTACGGTGTGCGAGAGAGAGCGGGATAGCGGGAGGGGGAGCGGCACAAGGTAGAGAGGGGGAAGCGGAGGGGACGATGGGCGCCGGATCGAGCACACGCAAGAGAGAGAGAGAGAGAGAGAGAGAGAGAAGACGTGGGATAGCGGGAGTGGGAACGGGATGGCGGGAGCGGGACCAGGAGCCGGATAGCAGGACCGTGAGTGGCATACGACGGAGAGGGGGAGGGGGAGATGGGCGCTGGGTCGAGCGTGCGCCAGAGAGAGAGAGAGAGAGAGAGAAGGATAGCAGAAGCGATAGCGGGAGCAGCACGGGGCGGAGAGCGGGAGGGGGACGGGAATATGGGCGCCGGGTAGAGTGTTCGCGCAAGAGAGAGAGAGAGAGAGAGAGAGAGAGAGAGAGAGAGAGAGAGAGAGAGAGAGAGAGAGAGAGAGAGAGAG
>BFEA01000323.1:1210630-1241460 GCA_003427395.1 Chara braunii | reverse complement strand
GGATGTATGGATGTCATGTTTGATTGCCTATCTTTTTGTTGAGGAACCCTTGTCTTTGCTTTTGTTGGTCGCATTCGACGCACTCGTGTGTAGAATAGGGATTTTGCGCAATCGATAATCCTGTCTTTGTCTCTGTTTGCCTTTTGGTCAAGCTGACTGGTTGTGATCGTTGCATCTTGCATGCTCAGAATAGCACGGAGTGATTAGACGATCGGACGCCGGGCTTGGCGGACGTCGCGCGAGAACACGTGTAAAACACGATCGGAGTTGCACACTTACACGTATCCCCAGGCGTCGACTCATCAGGACCATCGATCGCACGTACCCCATCCCAGAATCTGCAACGGCGCAGTCGCCCCGCACGAGCACGCATAAGTCCGACGCCATTTGCGTGGCCTACACGTGCTCGCATGCGGCAATTGCAATCGCCGCGGACCCGCCCTTAGGCAACTCATAATACCGCAATGATACAATGACGCGATCCTGGAATTCCGACTCATCATACGACCTAGACTACTTCACCCCTTGGATAAACGAAATCTTGAGACAGCGATACCCCTGCCACACTGAGAATCGACTATGTCCTCGAGAGTTCCACTGCGCCACCTCTAGCGACCCCCAGTGCTCTGATTTCCCTTCTCTCGACCATACCTACTACTTCATCCACCCGGGATTTGTCGTCATCACCACCAGCTTCCCTCCCTTCCGCCTTCTTCTTCCGTACCATCAGCTCAGTGTCGTTCCGTGGCCGGCCATAGCCCCCTATTGGCCCATCACACCCTGCGGGAACTGTCGACGGCGCGGCGATCAAAGAACCCCGGAATTTCGAAGGCCTAGCCCGCACGTGCGACGACCAGCGCTACGTGGCAACTCACGACAAATGAACTCATCGGAACCCCACCAACCCGAAGGGACCAACCCCCGACACGCCATCCCCGAAACCAATGGCTCGCTCGGTCCTGAGCGAACCGCACTGGTACCCCGAAAACGCCCTCTTCGCCAAATTGCACTCGTGCCCAAGAAAGACCCAGTCACAGGAGATCCTAGTTCTGACCTGGGACTCCACTTTCCCCAAAAATCCTTGGCACACCCCCTTTTCGCACTTCCAGGCCCACATCCCACTCCGATCAGGAAGTCGCGTTGGGCGTGGGGTTGGTATCGGAGCCCGACACTTGGCTGGGTCTTAGGATCAATAGCACGATAATTAGGCGATCTGGCTAACCGAGGGCGGCCTCGCCCCCGGAACGCGCATAGACGCGACCCTGTCATCACCCGGAGTAGAACAACTAATCGACGAGCAACCAATATGGCTGCCAATGTATCGAACCCGCAGCAGAATGCCAATCAACCGAATCCGAATCAACCCGCCCCACGTGCACGGGCTCCCATGACGCCACCAAAGCTATATTTATTTGACCCTGCACACCACCTTGCAGGAGCATGGTTGGCCACGTTCCGAGCACAGCAGTATGACGATAACGACGCTCAGGTAAACATCCCCGCTCGATTGGGAGGAGACGCTCATCACTGGTTTAGTACTTATGTCTGGGTAGATCTTCAAACCTTCGAACGGGACTTTCCGAAACGATTTGATTACGTTCACCCAGAGCAAGCGCTTTACATGATCAAGGATCGAGTGCAAAAATCTCTCGAGTCTATTGCGGAGTATCGAAACCGGTTATATCGAATGTTTGTAAAGACTGAGCGAGGAGAGCAACTAGGGAGAGATTTGTTCATAGACGGACTCCGCAGCCGAACAATAAGGGCGAAGCTGCGAAAGCAGTTTTTTCATCAATCATACATTACATCAAATCATGGACGCTGCAGAGGACATGGAACGGAAGTTCGCGACGAACTTCCTGGAAGGAGAGGACTATTCTAGGGAAGGAGATTCGTCCGAACTCGCAAGGGCAAAAGTCGAATTGGCTGCGCTGCAAAACAAGTTGTGTCGGGTCCTGTCACATACATAGAACAGATAGCCCCTAAACGACCAGTTCCAAGTGAGATCCTGAGTATCCCCGTCCCTTTAATGCCAACGCCTGTAAGAACGGCACCCCCGCCCCCAGTCGAGACTCCTGTACGATCGAATGAATCAACTGTCATACTCGAGCTGACCAAAACCTTGGTTAGTCTAATTCAGGAAAGCAAAAAGGAGCAGCGAGAGCACAATGCTCGGTTGGAAGCCATGATGAGGAACATGCGGCCCACTGCGGTGCGTGCCCCTCCGATTCAGCAAGGGTTAGCCCCGGCACCCGCTCTTGGAGGAGTCGCAAGCAATCTAAACGTCTGTTATGCATGTCATCAACCTGGACATCTAGCCTGTGATTGCCCTCACAGGCCTCCGCAACAACGTGTCGGGGACGCGCCGATGGCCGCGGCGCCCATCGCTAACGGACCAGGACGAGTCGGAGCTTTAATTGAAGAAATAGAGGGTGGGGGAAGTGCCCTAGCCACCACGGAAGAGGCCGCCGAGCTAATCCCGTTAGATCCGTACGTATCACTTGGTTATCCCGGGCTTGGAATTATCGGAACGATCAGACCAGCGCCAGAACAGAAAGATGTGCCTGAGTGGCGACCTTCTCCAGGAGAGATGGAGTCGGGAGGACCCACCTTCGTCACTGGGGAAATCGATGTGCTTAACATCATTCGAGCCTTGGACCATCGGATTCCGCTTCCGATCGGTCATTTGCTTTCGATCTCGGAACAAGCTAATGAGCGAATGTTACAGCACTGCAAGGCGAACGGGAAGCGATTTGCCCTCGCCCGAATACCGAACGTAAAGTCTAAAAACCCGACGCCCGAGGAAAACCCGGTTGGCACGTCGGATCCAATTCGGGTAGGGTTAATCCAGAAAGACGATCACTTCCTGCTGATAAAACCCATCCCGTGGAAATCCGCAGAATGTGATATTGAAATTTGGAGAATTCCTTACAACGCAATTATAGATTCGGGAGCGGCGGTGCTGGCTATTTCGCTAAGAGTGGTCGAAAGGGCAGGAAGGAAAAACGATCTGATCATGCTTTCCGAGAAAGATCAACTCGTTTCGGCTGACGAAGAAAAGATTAAAATAGTAGGCAGGATGACCAATGTCGCTTTTCGATTAGGAAAGGTGCATGCACTGGGAAATGTTGTCGTATTAGATGTGAATACCTACGACATCCTTTCGGGGCTTCCTGCTCTTGTAGCGTTACGAGCAAACCTGGATTTCGAACGACGATCTATCGTCCTCCGAAATATAGGAGGAAAGCCCTATGATGTTGTACCTATGAGGCTAACCCTTCGTACTACCACCAGCGCAGTCCCACGGGTTTCGCTGATGATGGCAGGGACTCTCCGCATGATCTCCTGGGATGAATCCGCAGATGGAAAGTCATCGACAAATGGTGCGGACAGCAGTGATGAGGACGATCCGGAAATCTCGAAGCTAGCACAAAAGCGTGTTTACTACCCGCCACCTAGAACGATAGCAAGAACGATGCATCTGACCAGTAGGAACGCTCAGAGGACCAAGGCGATGACCTTGGGTGAACCCCTCGTGCAGATTTCGAGGATGGTCGATTCTTTGGAACCCCCTCAAACCCTATACGAAGGAATCACCCTGCTCCTGGCCCGGTACAGTGACAAAAAGCATTACTGCGACATTACGGATCTACCAAGGTCCCTCTCGACACCCGCAAAAGAAGTGCGACTGTTGCGCTTGGCGGTGGAAGCAAGTTCTTTGGAACCCCCTGGATGCCTCGAAGCTGACTCAGACGAACTCGGAGTAAAGATCGCGACTAGGACTGTACCATGGCAGGATGTTTGTGACGGAATTACCCCAGATGACACATGGCCATTCGGGAAGAAAACGCCCAGATGATGGCCATGGTGTTCTCCTAGTGATCGGATCACTCCTTCATTTCTGCACCCTCGTCCGATGTAGCGAAACCTGCACGCACAAAACAGATAGATATACGGATCTGGGACCAACTTTTCAAGTTACACGTGCCACAGTACGTACCAGATGAAATTCATCGATTGATTGCGGACATTTTGACGGAATATCGGGGAGCGATTAGCGTGACAGATACTGACATTGGCCTGTCGTTAGTTATTCAACACAAAATACAGACGGGAAATCACTCCCCGATCCATTGTAAGCCGTACCGATACTCCCTGATAGAACGCAAAAAGGCTCTCGAACGAATTCGAGAATTCGAAGCTTGCGGATGGATTGAACCCGCCACCGGACCATGGTCATTTCCCGTCGTACTAGTGCCGAAGAAAAACGGATCAATCCGCATATGCATCGATTATCGCAAGTTGAATGAAATCACGATTAAAGATGTGTATCCCCTCCCCCGAATTGATGATTTGTTGGATGCGATTGGTTGCGCTAATTATTTCAGCAAGTTTGATATTCGGCATGGCTTCCATCACATTCTGGTGAAGGAGGAAGATCAGCCAAAGACGGCCTTCGTGTTGTTTGAAGGCACGTGGCAGTAAGTTCTGTGTCGGATGCGGATTTGCAATGCGCCTGCCACGTTTCAGCGAGAGATGAACATGACATTCCAAAACTTCGTCAACAAGACGCGGCTAACACAGAGGATGATCAACTTCTGCGTGATCGTGTACATGAACGATATCCTTGTCTACTTAGAGACCTATCACGGGCAAGCGCAACACATCGAGTGGACATTGGGAGCGCTGGGACGCTTTGTTCAAGATCGCGCTCGAAAAAAACGAATTTTTCCTTTCGGAAATTTCGTTATTGGGCTATGTCGTGACACGTGGAGGTCTGCGGCCGGACTCAAGA
This sequence comes from Chara braunii, assembly GCA_003427395.1. Taxonomy (NCBI): domain Eukaryota; kingdom Viridiplantae; phylum Streptophyta; class Charophyceae; order Charales; family Characeae; genus Chara; species Chara braunii. Next base: position 1,236,665 of record BFEA01000323.1, on the reverse strand, counting down.
AAGGTTGCGGCGGTAAGAGAAGCCCCTGTTCCCACGTCACTGACGCAGGTTCGAGCCTTCTTAGGGTTGGCATCGTACTATCGTCGCTTCATCAAGGGTTTCGCCGCGATTGCACGGCCACTAACGAACGTACTAAGGAAGGACCAGCCACTCAGCTAGGACGCGGAGTGCCAACAGGCTTTCGCAACCCTCAAGGACGATCTGGCGACGGCCCCTATTTTGATTCGGCCAGACCCCTCGAAACAGTTCATTCTCATCACGGACTGACAACCGGAAGCTATCTCCGCTATTTTAGCGCAGAAGGGGAACGATGGTCGTGAACACGTCATTGAATACGTGTCACGCACGGTATCGGACGAGCGAAGGAATGACTCAGCACCTCAAGGCGAATGCTATGCAGTAGTCTGGGGAATCCAGCACTTCCATCCGTATCTCTACTACGGACAAAAGTTTCGCCTCGTAACAGATCACGAACCCTTGCTGGCGTTGAAGAAACTCACCAATTACACGGGCATGATTGACCGTTGGGCGGTGCGACTACAAGAATACGACTTCGATATCGTCCATCGAAAGACAGAGCGACACGGCAACGCGGACGGACTGACACGTCTGCATCGACCTGCCAAGGTACCAAAGGGCGAGGAAATCACACCGTGGAAAGAGTCGGACTTGACCAACGAGCCTAAGTACGGACAAGTGGCAGTTCTCTCGCGGGGCAAAAAGCAAAACGGCGGCAATGGGTGATGGAGGTAACCCCACTACCCCTCTCTCTCCCCTTTCCTCTTCGTCTCTCCTCTCCTTGCCCGACAAATTTTGCTATTTTTGCGAAGCTATCCCCCGCGTGTACTCAGTTTCCATGCGTCCTAACGGGGAAGGGTATGCGGACTGGATAGATTGTCGACAGTGTGTCGCACGAGCCCATGGCTCGTGCATCCAATACAAAAACGATAGTAAACCGTGGTTGTGCCCCTTGTGTCGGACTGACAAAATTCCAACCGAGGCTCGCTTTTTGGATGCCACATCAGAAGGGTTGGAAAAGACCCGGAAGTTTAGAAGGGCTAAAGTATGGACTGATATCGCCTTGATTGCCACCCTGGTTGGCAACCCCCTTCAGGATTTCACCAAGGAAGATCGAAGCAGGGCCAACGAGAGGGCTCGGGATTACAGATGGATAGAGGGCAGATTAAAAAAACGGAAAACAGACAGCAGTGAGATTTGGATTCCGTTCATGAGGTACGACTGGGTTAAAACGGCACACGAAGAAACTGCGGCTCATTTTGCCGTACGGATCACAGAGTCGGCTATCGACAAAAATGAGTGGTATTGGTCCAATATCCGCGACGATGTGAAGTATATCGTCGCCAACTGTCAAGTCTGCGCCGTTGATAAAGCGTCGATTCAACCGCCAAGATCGATAGTGCCAACAGTAGTTGAACGGCCCTTTCAAAGAGTCAGCATGGATACTACCGACATAGTGGTGCCCCCTGGTCCTAATAGTTGTGAGTATTCAGTCCTATTAGTATTTGTCGACCACTTTTCGAAATGGATTGAGGCTCACGAGACAAGCCGCCGAAATCGCGTGATACCTCAACCGCTTTCTCGGGATGCACCAGGATACGGAGGAGATCCTGACCGACAACGGGGCTGAATTTAGGGGAGAGGTACTGAGGAATCTAGTCATACATGGCGTCGCCATATAAAACACTGCACCCCACAAGTCACAGTCAAATGGGCTGGTAGAAAACGAGAACAGGGTGATAAAGACAACATTGCGACGGAATATCGCGGCACTGGATCCGAGGCCCTGGCCTGATATCGTCGACCACATCCTGGCGGTCCTTTGCGGTACACCTCACGAATCGACGGGGCTAAGCCCCTTCCAACTAAGGACCAATAGCGTCGCTTGCGTATCGATACAAAGCCTACTGGATGAATCCACACTGTACCGACGATCCACCAGGGCCACGGCTCGGGACAAGGCTAAACAACACTTGGAACTAATGGAACGGTCCCTGCCCAAAGTATCCCGAAAACGCCAGAAAATGACCGAACTGGCCCATGGCCGACAGGTCCGAAGCTACGGGGCCCGAAACGGAAACGCGGGTCCACGGCCCCAGTACAAATTGGGGGACATCGTGCAGGTGAGGAAATGTGCTTGCCAGGGTAAGCTAGCGCCACGATTCTTCGAGCGATTCCGTGTAATCGAACTCGGATCGAACGGCGTGAACACCGTGCGGCTTGCGCCTGAGGTCTCCGGCAGCCGATCATCCGCCACGTATCCTATCTTCGCCCCCTTCCTCCTTCCCCATCTTTGCACTCATCCGATTCCTCCTCCCCTGCGGAGGAAAGCGACGACTACCTCTCTCCTATCTCTCCGTCTCCTTCCGGTGCTTTCTCTATTACCCCATCACCATCGCCATGAGCTTTGCAATGGAGCAAGTGATCGGCGCGTGGCTTCTTACTCCGCGGGGGCAAATCAGCGTCATACGGCAGGTGCAGCGGGCCCATCTCTGCTCTGATCTCCTCCGGTTTGCAGCGTTCTTCAGTACATCGGCGATCTATGCGACGATAGAGTTTTGATTCACGGAAGAAGCAACTATGCGTGTTCTGGCCGAGATCTCGGCCTTTCGACGGCTATCCCCTCTCGGGATTAGCCATATCGCCGTCGTCGTCGTCTTTACAGGACACATCACAGCGATTCCGTCGGAGATTCACTCCGACATCTATCGGACGTTGCGCACCTGGGCTGGAGAAGTGCGGACAGCGTGGACCGATCTCCTGGCTCGACGAGGGGACACCATCGTGCCGGCGCATGACACGGATCTCCAGCTCCGCTCATCTCGAAGCTCGCCAGCGATCGTGCTCCCAAAGCTTCGTTCCTTCGCGCCGCCCCAATGAGTCATCATCGCGTCTCCTACTTCGGCCTCCCCTCCAGCATCCCCACCCTTTGGCAGTCTGCGCGGGCTCCTACTCTCTCCTACCGTGTTAAGGAGAACAGTGTGTCGCTATTGAGCAAGGAGAAGTGGGACGCGTGGTGGGAGGACTATATTGAGCTCACTTTCTGTCTATTGGAGATAGAGTTCCGCTGGTCGGAAGCGGCCCCGTTCGGAGAAGGTCCAGAGCACCCAGAGGACAGCGTGGAACTTCTGATCATCCAAGCCTGGAGAACAGCGGAGCAGGGCGACCTGCTGGGAATCGTATTCGGAAAGGTGGAGGAAGGTAATCTCGCCTTGACCACGGACAAATTGCAGGTGTTTCTGACTCAGCTGGTGGACGATCTGCCCCTGGACATCTTGTCGCACAGTGACAAGCAGCCTGACACCCACGTGCTGTCTCGAATGCTCGAGCCAAACCTTGTGTGGTCCACGTGTACGGAGATTGACGAGGAGAACTGTCTCTATCCCTCCCAGGCGCTCTACTTGGAGATCGACGTTACCGATCTCACGTTTTGGGACCCGATTGCGAGGCAAAACGCGGTGCAGGACGAGGAGATAGGGGGAGCAGACGAAGAGGGGGAAGAAGAAGAGCCATCGAGCGAAGAAAGAGACGATACAGACTACGTACTGGAAAGCGAAGCGGGGATAGCCGACGAATCAAGAAGCGGACGAAGAGGAGGAACTAGATGAGGAAGAAGAAGAAGAAAACGAGCAAGCGAAGTCGGAGTACGAAGGATTCGAGACCGAGGTGCGCGACGCGGCCCGAAAACGAGTGCAAGAACAGAGGAAACGAAAGCGCCAGGAGACCGCGGAGGGAAAGCGACCCGTGCCAAACGTTTCTCCGATCGATCCGTCGATCGGGGACCCGTGGCGTGACCCGGAGCCGCCAGAAGAAGAAGATGATGGAACCACAACAGAGGGATCACGGAGCAGAAGAAGAAGAAGTGAATCGCCAACTCCCTCCGGCTCCCCGTCTCGATCCTCCATTCGTTTACATCAAGATCTCGGCGTTCGGGCTTCGTCCCCGGTCGTTCTCTCACCGACCCCGTGACTACCTCATGCTTACCCGTCTTCCCGATAGACCCCCGTTCCCCGATGGTTGGTGTCCTTTCCCCCATCACCTTTTCTACCATCTCTACGCTACCCGCCTTCTAGTCTTCGTTTATCCGCATGCCACCACCCATTCTGTTGTTGATTCCTTTCTCCTTCATGTACTCCTGTTTAGGACAGACTGGCGGGAATATAACCACGTAGAAATATACTGTATTATATCAGGGACTATTCCCGGCTGCAAAAACTACGAAGATTTTCACGCCGCCCTGCGACGGACCCTCTCTACCATCTACCCCGACTACATCGTCGCCTTTCGCCATCTTCATGAGGTCCCTCGCTTCCCCCGCATCCGTCGCGCCTTCCACTACGATACCCTTCCTCGTTTCGCCTCTCCCGCCATCAATTGATTCATGCCCCCTCTCCCCCTGAACCATCCGCCCCCTCCACCCTCAATGATTTGACTGCCATTCCTCGGGAACGTCTAGGGTCTACCTTGCACTGATGTATGGCTATTGGACAAGTGTCATAACGGCGGCACGTGTAATCCCCCTCCTTGGAATGTCGAAGGCCTACCCTGAGGAATTAGTAGAAGAGCAGTATTGCCACGTTGGACGACGTCCACACTCAATTGAACGGTAAGTGGCATAGAGAGAGATGCTCCGCGTGTCGGTTGATCAGAGAAATTGACACGTGTCACAAGCAAGCAGGAGCTTGCTAATATTGGAACCCCCTGGGCGTCACATATGTGACGAACCACTTTTTGCAACACGCAACTTTCTGCGCGGTTGCAATGAGGGGTCCTAAGTTGGGAAGGCTGGGCCAATTACGGAAGGCCGGGATCGGTGGGAAATTGCATCAGTGTCCTTGCTTTTTCGTCGCTTCTTTTCGGATGGCTGGATTCGGAGCTGGGTGTGTCCTGGGATGGCCGGTTGATTGATTGGTCGGCTAAATGGCTGGCGCGCCACCTCGCGTGCGATTAATAAATGTTGACGTCGATTCTTTTGTTTCGGTTCCAAACTTTTGGGCGTGGACATCGCGCGGGAATTTGCTTCGTTCTTTTTGGATTTNGCGATTAATAAATGTTGACGTCGATTCTTTTGTTTCGGTTCCAAACTTTTGGGCGTGGACATCGCGCGGGAATTTGCTTCGTTCTTTTTGGATTTTCTTTTGAATCTTTTTCGAATTTTGTCGAGCCCCGATGGCTCTCGGAATTTCGGACTTTCCTTCTGGAATTTGTGCTTTTTGCCTCTTCGCACTAGATAGGAATTTAGGAATTTAGGAATTAGGATTTTTCTTAAYGCGCGGCGCCTTTTGTCTACGCGCTTCTTCATGCGGTTGCAACGGTACTCTGATTAGTAGGCGCCTTTAATYGTGCGCGTAACTGTAATTTTGGGCGRGCGCCATTGTAACTGTATCTTCCTTCTTGCACTTCGTCTTTCCCRCCCTTCTTCTCYTTCTTTTGCTGCGCTTTTGGTAGCCGCGGTCTGCATGATCGGATCGGTGCRTGGAGAGCSGCTACGTCCCYCACGCCACGATCAKACCATGCAGACGTAGGCAAATCCCTCCCCCTTCCCTTCTTCTAAGTCCTTGTAATTYCGTGTTCTTCGCKCATGCATGCACGCTATAAATTYCGGYTGCGCATTAGTTAGCTCTCTTAACCAGCGGTTGGAAGCTCGGGGTTGCGCGATCAGGAAGGGTCGGCACACAAGCGAAGTAAGAGGTGAGTAGAGCAGGAGTCGGGCGACCCGACGAGCTGGTGCCAAACGCACGGGGTTGACGCGGGCCACGACGGACTGTGGGCGCGGGCGAACCTGACGGGTGCGGGAGGACTAAGTGGGGTGACGGCTTCGTGGGTTGGTGCGCGATGATGGACTGTCCGCATCGGAGAAGAAGAGCGAGAGAGAGAGAGAGAGAGTTGAGGTTGATGGACGCGGTTTTGTTGTTTCCTTATCTTTTCTCCCTCCTGACTTGTGTACATAAATTTTGATTTCGACTTCGGACAGTTTGCCCATTCTTTTCAATTTCTCATAATTTGGATTTGGGGTTTCTGCTCACATTTGCCCTCGCGACTTTCCCATCTCTGATGTGCTATGTGTATGATTACGGAATGGATGGATGTATGGATGTCATGTTTGATTGCCTATCTTTTTGTTGAGGAACCCTTGTCTTTGCTTTTGTTGGTCGCATTCGACGCACTCGTGTGTAGAANTGAGGAACCCTTGTCTTTGCTTTTGTTGGTCGCATTCGACGCACTCGTGTGTAGAACAGGGATTTTGCGCAATCGATAATCCTATCTTTGTCTCTGCTTGCCTTTTGGTCAAGCTGGTTGTGATCGTTGCATCTTGCATGCTCAGAATAGCACGGAGTGATTAGACGATCGGACGTCGGGCTTGGCGGACGTCGTGCGAGGACACGTGTAAAACGCGATCGGAGTTGCGCACTTACACGTATCCCCGGGCGTGACTCATCAGGACCATCGATCGCAGGTACCCAATCCCGAAATCCGCAACGGCGCAGTCGCCCCGCACGAGCAGGCGTAAGTTCGACGCCATTTGCGTGGCCTACACATGCTCGCATTTTGCGATCGCAATCGTGCTCGCATGGGGCAATCGCAATCGCCGCGGACCCGCCCTTAGGCAACTCATAATACCGCAATGACACAATGACGCGATCCTGGAATTCCGACTCATCATACGACCCAAACTACTTCACCCGTTGGATAAACGAAATCCTGAGACAGCGATACCCCTGCCACACTGAGAATCGACTATGTCCTCTGGAGTTTCACTGCGCCACCTCTAGCGAACCCCGGTGCTTTTATTTCCCTTCTCCTGACCATACCTACTACTTCATCCACCTGGGATTTGTCGTCATCACCACCAGCTTTCCTCCCTCCCGCCTTTTTCTTCCGTACCATCAGCTCAGTGTCGTTCCGTGGCCAGCCATAGCCCCCTATTAGCCCAGCACACCCTGCGGGAACTGCCAACGGCACAGCGATCAAAGAACCTCGGAATTTTGAAGGCCTAGCCCCCACGTGCGACAACCAGCGCCACGTGGAAACTCCCGACAGACGAACTCATCGGAACCCCACCTACCCCGAAGAGACCAACCCCCGACCCGCCGTCCCCGAAACCAATGGCTCGCTTGGTCCTGAGCGAACCGCGCTGGTAACCCAAAAACGCCCTCTTCGCCGAATTGCACTCGTTCCCAAGAAAGACCCTGTCACAGGAGATCCCAGTTCTGACCTGGGACTCCACTTTCCCCAAAAATCCTTGGCACACCCCCTTTTCGCACTTCCAGGGCCACATCCCACTCCGATCAGGAAGTCGCGCTGGGCGTGAGGTTTGGGCGTCACACCGAAACATGACAACAGCCACTAATGAAATTTGTCAACGACGGCCCGAACCCAAGTGTTGTGGGAAGAGACTAAGGTTTTGTAGGATGGTAGCTAGGGATAGTGGGAAGAGGCTCAATCAGACTCTCGATTTGGCTGGGGCCATGTACTGGGCACCTGGGCTGCGGGCCTGACACTTCAAATTATGGAGGCACAAAACGAAACCACGACCGCAGATCTAACTTATCAACGGCTGGCCCAAAGTTTGACGTCTTGTGGAAGCAAGTTTCGGACTGCAAGGCTGGGGCCATGTACTTGTCGTTTAGCAAACCCCATCTCTCATATTTTTTTAATCCTTCACTACGTACCTACCACTACTCCTAAGACTATACATGGGACCATTGAGCATAGCTATCAGCCTCGCTTGGTGAAGGAAGGTTACCTCTCTCAGTGGAGAGAGGTAATTGCATGTTTGACTCCTGCCCTAGTGGTTTAGGGTGCACGGTTGGGACCGCCAGTGGGGGCCCGGTTAACATAAGGACTAAGCATTTGCTAGTAGTTGGTGTGCCTCCCTTTTCATCTTCCCCCCCCCCCCATCGAGTACAACAATGTATAAGGTGAACATTCTCTCACACACCACACACAACCAATTCACACTCGCACTCACACTTGTGTTGGCTAAAGACCCTACTAATACCGACCGCGAGGATTCAGCTAACTCTCTCAATTGGTTGGTACCAAGGGTACCGCAGACGACCATGAGAATTGATTCTATATTTAATATAATTTATCTAGCTAATCGATCTTATCTAATATGATTTATCTTATCGATCTAGTCTGATATTTTTAATTGATTTACGATGAGGGCATGGGTGTGCAGCCCATAGTTCGTTTATTGTTGTGGTTGGAGAAGGGTGAGATAATGATTATGGTATGCGTATGTTTTCTTATATTCGTTTTACACAACTCGAAGAGTGTCGGGGGGGGTCCAACTGGTGTTCTATTAACAATGTTTATGGGACGCTGGACCCAGTTTCCAACAGTTGTCTCTCCCCACCAATAGACAACATAATGTGTGTGTCTGTGTGTGTGTGTGTGTAAGAGAGTGGGAGAGAGAGAGAGCGAGCCCTACAACATGCACCGTGTTAGTGGCGGGGAGCACAAGGGCAGACACTGACCTAAAAAAAAAAAAAGAATCTAATATGCGATTGGAACACAATAGTTTTTCTTTTTTTAAATTAAAGTAGAAAGGGTACATGTTGTATTCGAGCACAACGCATGTGTCTTATCCGAACTGCTCTTGCACTTAAGACAAGTGGACTCACCACGTTTCGATGTGGACCCATACTGTTTCGATTTCGGAATGTTCAAAACTCAAGGACCGACCTCTTACAAGCAGCTACTGGTCCTTCGCATGCCCGCCCTTGCTAAGCCTCGAAACCTCAAAATGCCCACCCTCCCGAACGACCACCGATATTGAAATTTCAATGATGTTGAAATATATCGGGGGGGAAGGGGGCGGGAACGCAACTCTGACGGGCTGCGAACTATGGATCTATCAATTGATTTACTTATCTATCTAATATAATTTTATTTATCTATTTTTTTATTTGTTTATTTATTTATCTCTATACGTATCTATCTAATATGTCTGTTTGTTTGTTTGTTTGTTGGTTGCTTTGCTTGTCTGTTCGTCTATCTGTTTTACTGCTTGTTTGATTATCTGGTTGGCTGGCTGGCTACCTATCTGTATGTCTGCCTTTCTGCATGTCTGTGTACTTGTTTGCCTATCTGTTCCTTTGTTTGTCTCTCTGTTTGTATTTCTCTTTGTCTCTCTCAATTTTTTTTTATCTCTACCCCTCACTGTCCCTCTATTGATATATCGATCTCTCACTCTCTCTATATAATATGTTTATAGATCGACCTATCGATCAATCCATCGATCCATCGATCGATTTATCCATCCATCGATTCATTTGTCCATCGATTCATCCATCCATTGGTTAATTCTTCTATCCATTGAATAAATTTATTTTTTCATTGCATCGATAGATTCATCCATTCAATCGATTTATCCATTCATCCATCCATATATTCATTCATCGATTAATTGATCCATTTATCGATTTATCTATTTATTTGTTCATCCAACTATCAATCAATCCATCAATCTATCAATCTATCAATTTATCTTCATTCATTGGTCCATTGATCGATCCATCTATTGACCTATTAATCTATCTATCTATTTGTCTATCTATATGTTTTTTAATGTCTTTATCTATCTATTTGTTTCTCTGTCGATCTATTTATCTGTCTATCTATATATTTATCTATCTATTTATCTATTTGTCTATCTATCTATCTATCTATCTATCTATCTATCTATCTATTTATCTATCTATCTATCTATCTATCCATCTATCTATTTAATTTATCTATTTAGGTAATTTTTTTGACCTCCGGTCACAAGGTAAGGTCGGTTTCGAACCTTCTTTCTCGCAGATATTCACTATGCTTAAAATCAGAACACAATACGCCACGCCAAAGAAGGGTTACAACGTACCAAGGGATGATTGTGGGATCGTTATAGTATGGTAATATGATTTAATTTTGGGCAAAAACGATAGCTATAATACAAAAATTGAAATTTTCAAAAGTCAAACAATACGAGATGTCGGGAAAGGTAAGAGTCACGAATCCGACCCATAGCCTTACGCATATCCCAATTGCGGACATGTGCTCTTTCTTCATTATATGAGAAGGTCGTCGTGTACTTATTGACTGAGTATGGATATGAAAATATCGGACCACCCTATCTGTATAAACTTTTCAAAAATAAGAATACAGCATTTACGTCTATAACTCCAAAGATAAACCTTTAAAAATACATACAGTTTTCAAACATAACTTCCATCTTAGCTCGATCAATCACAAAGATTACATTATAGGGAGAAAGTATTAACAACGACAATCAAATCGTTTTCATATTTTTTAATTTTTTATTAGAAAAAAACGTTACCATCTTTCAGACCCATAAGGCAATTTAAAGTGAAATCATCAATGTTCCCGTAACCATTCCACAAAGAGAAAAAGAGAGAGAAGGAGAGAGAGGAAAAAAAAAAAAAAAAAAATCATACACAACAATGGATATATTTTTCCTACATTTTGACCTTTTATCAGAAGAAAAAAAATAAATATCCATTACATACATATATCAGCCAGACACAACTGCACGTGATGAAAACGAAGGAGAAGTAGATAGAAAATAACACTCACATCAGTCCATTCATCGCATCAACTAACAATGCATTCAGGAGGAGGATAACTTATTTGAACCAGATAAACCAAGGCTAGATAATTCGTAAAGGCGTCGTCACTATCCATATCTATGTGAAATACACTTACATTCAAAAAGAAAAATAAGTTGCTATGTTCTCTCATGCACGTGGTACTTTTGCCAACACCCACTTCTTAACCCAAATATCCACGAGCACCAACAGTCCGTCAACAGTCCGTTGTCACGCACTCGACGATCATCTTAGCGAATGTAGCCCTGTCGATCCAACCACTGTGCAAATTGGACTATAGCCTGTGTTCGACTAATTATGCAATCGAGAAGAGGAAAACCCATTCAGGCCGTATAAATCGGGGCTAAAAAAATTGTAAAGGCGCTCTCACCATCTACATCCACACAAAATATACTCAAATTCAAAAGGGAGTCCTTACAACCTCCTCAGAACCTCAGGATGTTTTTTGGACTTTGGGCCTCGCTCCACTACACATTACCCTGCTTGCATGCATTTGGGACGCTTTCGGGACCAGGTGCATTCCGATGACTCCAACATTTTGAATGTACCTGGTCCCAAAAGCGTCCACATGCACGTAGACCACATCGGCAAAAACAGGGTCCGCATCGTCAACAATCCGTCGCCGTGTACTTGGTCATCACCTTAGCCATCGTCACCCCATCGATCTGGCCAGTGCGCAGATCCGATCACATCCTGCATTCCGTCGTATCTCGCATCGATCTTGCATGATCGCTACCAACCCGATGGCTTTCCCACTCACTAGGCATATGTATGCTACCCACTCCAACAGAGAGATAATCGTGCTTGCTAGATTTGTAGTTGAGCAGTTGAGGAGCGTTGATGCATGCAAGCGAGAAAAGAGAAGGAAGTGGAGAGGTTCATAGTGACCCTGCTCTTGTAGACATGACACTTCTCTACTGATCAACCCACATACGCATGAGCGTCAACAGTCCATCCTCATGTACTCGGTGATCACCTTAGTCATCGTCACCCCGTCGATCTGACCACTGTGCAGATCCGATCACGTCTTGTGTCCCATCGCATCTCCCCATCTCGCATGATTGCAACCAACCCGACGACTTTCTTCCTCACGAGGCATCTGTCTGCTAACCACTCCATCCAAGCTGGTTTTTTTTTTTTTTTCCTAACAAATGCTCCAATGTATTCGTGGGGAGCAGCACGTGCTGGAAACCAGGTCCGACGTGCCATAAAAACATTTACAGCTTCAACAAGGTTTTTTTTTGAGAAAAAGTTGAGAGGACCGCCCCCTCATGCTGCCAGCATTGACTACCCTGGAATCCATGGGATTAATTGAGCAGGGAACGTCCTTTGGTGGTAATGAAAATCAAAAGGATTATGATATATCAACAAATCTGCCTACTTACCTATGCTAACTTAACTCAACACACCCGAACCCCCTTCAACCCCCTTACCTTACTCCAAAAAAACTTATTACAACAGAGTCACCATCTACCACGGTTATGCCATAGCTCAATCCTACCGACTAGCCCCTTCATCAGCAGAACGCGTGATATCTCACGATCTCCGTATCCCTCTCAACCACTTGGCGCTCACCACCATTTGTGCGACCCCTACACGACAAGGTAAGTTGGGCTCCGAATGTGTTCCCGCCCAACCAACATAGCTCCAGTCTCTGGAAGATGCACACTCAGAGCTAACCAAAATAGGTCAAATTTAGAAGAACATGTAACCCCTGAAACAAACAAGCAGTACAATCTTGCCTCCATCATCGAAAGGAAGAACCTCAAGCTGATCCAGATGGAGTTCGTGGCCAGTGGCCAGTACACGAAGAGATGCTCGACGCTAATTGCATCCATCACCAACTTCCTCCATCCAAATCTCATCCGTCCTCCCAAACTTCGTACTCGTAGAGCACTCTAGAGGACTTCATCTTAGCAGGGGCCAAGCACCATCATCACCCTGAAATTCCTCGCCCCCACAGCTGACTTGCGACGTAAGAGAGAAATAATCGTGTCTGCTAGGTTTGTAGTTGTGCAGTTGAGGAGCGTTGGTGCATGCAAGGGAGAATAGAGAACGAAGGATAAAGAGTTAATGATGGCGCAGAGAGAGGGACCAGAGGGTTCGTGGACGGTCGAACCATGGTGTGGGACTCACAATCATTTTCCATACAATGATCCAATTTTTACAGTCATCCTGACTCGCCAAGGTCTTTAGAGTAAACATATAGAAACATGAAAAGTAGTCAAGAAAGTTGGCGAGACAGAAAGCAGGATCAACAAGATAAAGAGAGAAAACGTTGTGCACGAGAGAAAGGAAAAAATTGCGATTGTTGGAGTGAAACACGGGGAGTAAAGGGGAAAGCGGTCAAAAGAGAAGGTACAAAAACCGCAAGCAAAAATAGCGTACGCGCAAGATCGCAATGAATCGCAAACGCAAAAAACAACTATGTGAAGCGTGAACGAAAAAGTAGTTGAGCGCATGATCCCTCAAACAAATTCAATTTGGAACTACAATGAAAATTGTGGGTGGGGCAGGGTGGCGGGTGGGGGGGGCTGAGGACAACATGTCAATGCAAGTAACAAGATGCTTCCCACGAGATAATAGTGTGGATGGGGATCACAAAATGCTTCGCATACATGTTTGGGGGGAAGAGCAGTACTGATGGGATTCACAAAATGCTTTACAAGCTTTGCATGCACATTGGGGGGTATGGGGGGCATTAATGGGCCTGTACGGTGCTTTACACACATGTTGAAGAGGAGGGCGGCTCAGTATGGATTGGGAAAGGGGAAGAGGGGAGTGTGAAGCATGTACACCTAGACTGTCGTGGCGCTCACGCTGCATGTATGTGATTGTCATAACAAGTATGCTCCGAGTGTAGGGTTTTGGTTGCTACATTTGTATCAGCTCCTACTGTTTTATTTGCCAAATTTGCCTCTTCTGCTCGGGCATCAACCATCTGCTTTTGTTGCAGGTAATGCAAGATGATGTGTTGTATCACACACTGAGCGTTCGAGAAATTCTCATCGTTGCCGCCAAACTCCAATTCCTAAGTTTCATTCCATTGAGTGGAAAACTGAGACTAGTGGACAATATCATCACTGAACTATGTGAGTGTTATGAGAGTAGAGCCAAACCGTCGGCAAGTAGAAAACCAGGCATGTATGCTGCCTTGCATTTGAATTTTGAACCCTTTTCTTTCTAGTTTGTTAAATTTGGAAGCAACACCTCATGCGTCTAACTCCATATCTGTTGTCTGTTCACTTTAAAGAAGTAAAAACAGAAGTTTCTTAATGTAAGGGATGGGTGCTTAGTACTGCTTGCACAGTAATGTTAAAGGGAAATCTGACTATATGCTGAAACTTTCGAGTACCGAATAATGAATGCATCGGTTCGGGCAATCAACAGGGAAGTCAGCCTAAGTCGTTTCTTCTCGTCTTCTTGTCCAGGATTCGAGGAATTCAAAGAAAAATGTTTAAACAACGAAATTTCTTACTCCTTTTAGTTTTTGTATCTGGTTTTGTAATAGCCATTTGACTTGTTACCTTATTTTTGTTCTTGCCTTGCTTCTCGACTATATAATACTATAATTTCAGCTTGAAATAGAGGATTGTGCCCTTTATAAGCATCATGAGGATCACAGCGGCTGACTGTAGCAGCTTACTCTATGACCTTTTGTTAGTGGGTTTCAAATCCGAAACCCCACTACGGCTGAGATTGCTTGGGCTTGGTAACCGACCTATCATACTTTCTTGGTAACCTGCTGATCTTTTTTTTTTTTTTTTTTGCCTGTCGATCATTCTAGGTTGCCAACGGAGCGGCTTGAACCAGCTCCGATACAAGATTTCAAGGAAAATGAGCAATAGCAAAATGACAGGAATCCATAATGCAAAATCACATTGAAAGCCAGGAAGTCCAACGCTGTCCAGAAAGCAGAAATGCACTGATATTGCACCCACGGAGAACCAAAGCACCGAATCCGAATGTCAATGAGAGCATACTTTTGCCACCATCAACATATGTATCCCGAGTCCTTCCTCCTACTTGGCACTCAACACCCAGACTACTACTACACAGCTACTATCAACCTACAAATTGACAGTGCATCCCGTTGATGTTAGCAGCAACAATCGAAGTGCATAAAGATGTCAACCTTATAGACCATCGCCAAGACCAGGTACGTGCCCTCACATCATCAACCTCATTTCTCTCTCTCTCACCCTCAACTTCTACTCCCATGCCTTCTCCCTCATGCACGAAGACCACTGCCACCTCCCGCTGACTATATCCAAGCAAATCCTCGTTATAAGGCTGGTTATGGAGCTGCCCACAGCCGCACCCTGCAACCGAACGCCCATGCGTGCTCTGCACTTCGCTGGTGGTAAGCTTGCAGTCACAACCCTTGCTCCAACAGCGCTGCCGCTTGTACCTCCAAGTGCCCGACTCCCCCGCCCTGAGCCCTGCCCTTTCCTTTATGGAAAGAGGTGGCCACTTGCCTTTGCTTCCCCACGTGAGACCGAGTTTCCAGTAGCTTCAGTCTCAGACACAGTTTTGGGCCCAGGCCCGTTCAGACAGTGGCCTACGACCAAATTTGTTAGGCATGCCCAACCACCCAAGCACAAACGTATGATGCTCCCTGCTTCAACCACGTTGTTGGAAAAGCCTAGAAAGCTCACAAATATTTGGGATTCTCACAAGCACGGTGGATGTAACCAACTGGCACGTGACAATTGTCTGACGCTGACCAAGATTTGCAAAAGTTGACGAGTTCAGGGCGCACTGAGATTCAGGGGGGCCGCCTTCAACCACGACGGGCACGTGTCTGCTCCAGGGCCCTATGCCGAGGCATAAACCCTCACACTCCCTCCTCCTTTACTTCAACATTCCTTTGAGAAGTCATTACACAACAGGCTCCCTCCCTTTCAAATTTCATTCACATCTTGAGATAATGTGGGGAGAAGTCTTCATTAGCTCCTCTTGTGAACCACCAATCTTCTTTAGGATCCGTATGGTGCCTGAACTGCACTCGGTAATGCATATGTGGCTTCGAAGGGCATCCTCTGCCTGGAGGCTTGGTCACAGGCATCAGCTTGTGCTCTACAATGTCGTCGACGTCCATGTGTCCATCCATGGTTGGGGGCAGCATTGATCGTATGGAGGGAAACTGTTCTGTTTTTGTTAAGGGTTCCAACTTGGATGCATGGATGTGATGGGTCATCGGGTTGATCCCCTCCTATGGGGCTCGTTAGACACTCCTCGGGCACGTAAAATCTACAAGGACGTGATCGTTCCACCTATCCTCGAGGAAGAAATTGGGAAAAAATTCAGAAAATGTGAAAATATTTCCTCGAGTAATCCCTGTAGCGTCCTTGTGGCCCAGTCATTTCGTGCCCTAGTGCAAGGGACCTCACAAGGTCCCTTGGAGCTCAAGGATCTGTGATAACCGCAGCGGCGAAGGCACACGTCGTCGACAACTTTTTTGTTTCGGCTGGTCCATTGGTGTGCCGCCAGCGGCTCCACGGACATCTTCGAGCCTCAACGTTGGGATTTCAAGCAACGGGTCGCCCACGGTTACTCTTGGAGGACGGCCGTCGTCGGGGTTCATCTTCAATTGGGGCTGCGTCGCAGTGGGTCCCGCCAACTTCTTCGTCGCAGTGGGAAAATTGAATATTTTACCCGATCCCTCCCGCATCCCTGCTCATGTCGGCGACGAAAAACGTTAGAGTGTGTATGTTGTATGCTGTCCTCTACTGTTTGCTCCTTTCTTCGTCATCGTTTGGCGGACTTCCACCGTCGTCGTGGAGTAACAGCCCTGTTGTAGTCTCGATTTTGCTTCTCCTGTTCCACATATGCACCCTCGGCAGGGTGCCTAGGCGTACACGCAGCACCACCTCTGCAGGATGGCCTTTGCCTCGTCTGCATCATCGTCGTTATTGGATATTGTCGTCTGGCCTCCATGAGATGACCACCGTCATCTTCGCCATGTGTGTCCTCCTCAACGCACGTGTGTCATCGCTTTCGCTCCATCCACCCTGTCCATTTGCACTCGTCATGGTCGTCTATCCCACATCGTCGTCGCCATCGTCATCTCCCACAACTACCATCGCCTTTAACATCCTTTGGCCATCGTCGGTGTCACCATCACCATCGCCATCGCAGGAGTTGACGTCGCCATCTTGAATTTGGCCAGGCACTTTGTGTGGCCATCCCCGACGTCACCATCGCAATCGTGTAACGCATGTCACCGTTGAAGCCTACACTCGTAAATTGTTGTCGTCACGGTCTTTTGCCCCCCTAATTTCTCGCAATCGGACGTCAATCATCGTCCATGAAGTCCAACATTGCATCGGCTAGCGTCGCTTGTGGAAGAACACTTCAACCCCTGGCGCATCAAACCTGAAGTACAGCCTCGATGATGACCACGGTATCCATCCCTTTGATAGGGACTTGACGAAGCGTCTTCCTCCGCGCATGGATCTGCGCTCTCATTCTACCCAATACCCTCTCCTGCTGACAACGAAAGAGCACGATCGTCTTCTCGGTCGTCGTTAACTTCGCACGTTCATCGTCGTCACTGCCTTCCATCAGCACGCGTGTTGCAATGCTTTCAACTACGAAAATACAGCAGCCTATGAACCACGGTAACCTTGGCACCAAGTCGCAGACGTGTGCTCGACTCCAAACATACGCGCGGGGACAGGAGGCGATGGCAATGAACCTTCATGGGGCGCTCACAAATTCGTGATGACTTATGACGACTCCACGGCGCCACTGCAAATGTCCGCTTCCCCTGTTGCCAGTATGGACGTCGCATGCCCTGCGCCGTCGTCATCACGTCCAGCACCTAATTCAAAATTTGATTTTCGAATGGGGAGGTCCATTGCCTGGAGGGAGGGATTGATTTATAATTGATTTGCGAATTTCGGACCATTTGAATTTCACCTGGAGGCAATGATTAAGCATGAGCTTCAACACAGCATGCTTCGAGCACACGGGAAATTGTACCCGTGTTGGTCGGCATGCGAAACCCCTCGAGCTCCGGCTTGAGGGGGCCATTTGGTTGATGTGTGACTGGGTACACCGGGTCATGGCTGTATGTGATGTACTGACCATGCTGGGGTGGGGACAAGTGCTCATCTTGGGCCTTAACTTTCATCCCAGCTCCGTTTTCCTTGTGGTAAGGGTTCTGATTTTCAATCAGCAGGTTGCAGGTTCGTTGCCTGGAGGGAGCGATTGATTTATAATTGATTTGCGAATTTCGGACCATTTGAATTTCGCCTGGAGGCAATGATTAAGCATGAGAATTGCCTTAAGTTTTTTTTTTCCCGTCGTCAACGCCTTTCAAAATTTCCCGGCTTTGGCAGCTGGACCACACCGTCCCGAGTCGGACATCACCCAATGGACCAAGGCATTGCCACCCCCACGGTCGACTAAAATATTATGAAAATGGCCACAGGGGGCCAAAAGCAATCATCCTTGGGAGACCCCCCCGAGGATAGGTGGAACGACGGCGGGAGTTTCCTTCAAAACTCCGCAGGAAACTTCCTTCGGCCCCGACGACACCACAAGGAGTGTTTAATGAGCCCCTATGTCCAGAATTTCTCAAGGTTCAAACTACAGTGGCATTAGTTGACATGCTCCTGTCCCAACTCAGATGGTTTTACCCAGACCGCTGTCCCAACTCAGATGGTTTTACCCAGACTCTTTCACCTACCTGAAATGCAGACTGTTGGCCTGCTTGCCTCAGGCCGCGTGGCCTCCAAGCAACCGGTACCACCTCCCTTTCGGAGGGAAACATCATTGCAGAATCTGATATTGCCCGTACAGGTCCTAGACTCAGACTGGTTGGACTGGTACCCGCCTAGGCCTAGCCTACAACTACTGGGCCTCTAAAAATGCTCGGCCTCGAGTACCCGGCATATCTACCTCTAACCGGTGTGGCACCGGCCTACCTGCTACTTGAGTGTTTTTCCCTGCTTCAAGTGTTGCGGGCCTCTTTCCCCGCCACTTAGTGTTCTCCCCCCATGCAATCCCCAATGTCAGAGCCACAGTTAAGCACCGGCCCTTCGGGCCCATTGAGCAAACGGGTGCCCTTGTGAGTCGCACACACTCAAGCCGACAAGCACTCAGACAGACATGCATACCAGCACGCATGCACACACATAGACTTAGAGAACTTGGTAACAAGCAGGAAACTCAGCAAGGCACTCATTCCATGAGCAAAACTCAGAAATCAACTGTGTGTCTCAGTCCGTGTTTGGTCAGGTCATTACACAAAAAAAAAAAAAAAAAATGCCGCAGGCGTGAAAAATAAAACAAAATGCACGCCACAGGCACAGGGAAAAAAAAAGAAAAGCCGCAAGCACAAAAAAAAAGAAGAAAAGAAAAAGTCGCAAGTGAGGAGAAACAACAACAACAACACGAGTGACCGCCTGATTTTGCCACTTCCGAACACTTCCAACGGCTAGAAGTGCGCAAAGCTGTAACAGTTCTGTTTTTGCAGTTTCTAACTGCCCTCCTCGGCCCAGAATCGCAATGCCCTGTTTGTTATTCCTTTCTGCAAATTCGGAACTGTGCACCGGTCACCCTCACAGTTATTTCAATCAGCAATGAGCAGTCCAACAGAGCTAAGGCATCCTCTGTTTGTTTTTCCCACGAAGTCATTAGGGTCACCCTGTTTACTTTGTTCGTGGAAGGTGCAAGGGTCTCCCTGCTTCTGTAGCTGCTCAATAATCTGAGTTTGAATTTAAAAAAAAAGAAAAAGGTTCTCGTGGTGTACACAAACACGTCTTCGAAGTTTTGAACAGAAGGAGCAGCAGGTGCAGCTGTCCACAAATTGGAGCCACCACAGCAGCAATGAGCAGTCCTTTCTATTCTTCTCCTCCTCTTTTTTTTTCTTTCCGAACATCTTCTGGGAGTGCTAGCAGGGGTGATATGAGCAGGCAGCCTCTGCCGGCGTCTCCAATCTGTTGGTGGGGAGCAACACCTGCTGGAAAGCGAGTCCAGTGTCTCTTGTTACATCGATGAACATTGTCGTGTGGGTTATTCAGAGCCCCCACCCTGCCTCTTCAGCCTAGCCTATCTCGAGGCCAAGTATGCCTGATACTCGTGACAATTCTAGCACTGATACTGCTCCCCTTCGCCACACATGAGGCACACGTTGCAACGTCCTTTGCGCAGAGCGCACATAGTCACCCTGCCCCTTCAGCCTATCTTGAGGCTGCTTGATACCCGTGAAAATTCTAGCAGTCATATTTATTCCCTCTCTGTATCCCCTCTGCCCTGCTCGTGTGACTGCTTCTTCTATTCCATACCACTGCAAGTCTACTAAAGCTTGTGTTGAAGGGGCAAACATATCAGGGAATTCAGATGGAGGATGAATTGTGACACTGCAGGATCAATCTTTATCCAGTCATGAAATTTCAGCGTGTTGTCCCTCTTGAGTGTGGATGTCTCCGCTCTCTCTTGCCTCTCCCCCATTCCACCAACGCTATCCACCCTCCTTTTCCTCCACAAAGCCAGTCATTTCTGAATGTGTTTATTTCTTTCACAACGTCAGTTCTTTTCTGACATGAATTGCAATTTTCATGGCTACGGCAGACCTGGACCCAGACAACTCATGTCTGGGGACCGGACGCATGTCCGGCCAGGTGGTCCGGACTTCCGGACACATCCGGACCGGTAAGCAGGTCGGACTCCAGAAATGTCTGAACCATTAAAAATCATTAAAAAAAAAAAAACTGAAAAACATTATGTTATGCAGAATAACAATGCAAACCACTTTTGCCTCAGAGTCATGTCAGAATCCTAGCCAAACTGGAGGTAAAATTCAAAAACAATATTATAAAAAACTTAAAAAACAGACTTAAAAAAGTACTGAATTTGTAAGGACCTGCCAAACACGGACGGAGACACACAGCTGATTTCTGAGTTTTGCCAATAGAATGAATGCCTTGATGAGATTCCGGTTTGTAGCTGAGTTTTCTAAGCCTGCGTGTGTGCCTGCTTGCTGGTCTGCGTGCCTGTCTGAGCGCTTGTCGGTTTGAGTGTGTGTGTGACCCGCAAGGGGCACTTGTTTGTTCAGGCGGCCCGAAGGACCGGTACTTACCTGTGGCCATGACTTTGAGGGATGCAGTGAGGAAAACACTCAAGTGGCGGGAGTAAGCCCGCGACACTCAGAACAGCGGGGGAAAATACTCAAGTGGCAGGTAGGCTGGTACCACACCAAGTAGCAGTAGATGTGTCGGGTACTCGAGGCCGAGCAGAAGAAGACAAAATGCATTTGCAGAGACCCAGTAGTTGTAGGCTAGGTCTAGGTGGGTACCAGTCCAATTAATCTGAGTCTAGGGCCTGTACGGGCAATATCAGGGTCTGCAATGATGTTCCCTCTGAAAATGGAGGACGTACCGGTTGCTGGGAGGCCGTGCGGCCGCTATATCTCCAGGAGGAGCGAGTGCTCCTCCTCATTCTACGGTGTGCAAGTTTGGCGACACAATGCTTGGAGCGCTGGCTGGAGAAGCGCTGCTGGGGAGGAAGGAGCACCCAGCTCCCCGCCTCGGCTATGGTGGAGGGGCACGGGCTGGAGGAGGAGAAAAACGCGGACTAGGAAGGGGGAGCGCCAGAGGTACTTAGCTGGCTATGGTGGAAGTCATCTTCATCACGTTGGTGGGCGCTGCATCTGGAAGGCCCCAGTTGGGGTTGAGCTGCACCAAGAAGTTTCAAGGCAGAGTCAGGCACAACGGCCTGAGCTAGAGCAGCCATAGCTGCTTTGAGTTGTCTTTTGCACATCGTGGCAAGGCCCTAGCATTATGCCATAGCCTCGGCCTTCAGGAAGAGGAAGGAGAAGGGTGACCATGGCTATGGAGGACCTCATGTTGTACCTGTGGTAGAAGAGGGATTCCAGACGTGATTCTGGTTTGGCCATCCAACATTACTATTATTATTATTATTATTGTTTGAATAAGAGGGGAGGAGAAAAGGAGGAGGGGTGTGAAGGGCACGTCGAACGGGAGCGGTGCTAGCGCTGGTGCGCTCACACTCGGCCTTAGAGCTGCCCGCCACCTTTGGCAGGCCTAGCCGACGGTGATGGTTCTGACATGGAACATTCAACGCGGGTGGCAACTCGATGCTTTCGTGATTGACGAAAGCCGGTGGCGGCGGCCATTATAGATGTTGTCAGCGGTTAGATTTGTGCTCCGACGGCGTTCTCCGACCTCCTGTGTTTAATACCTGACACGGTTACTGTCTTT
This sequence comes from Chara braunii, assembly GCA_003427395.1. Classification (NCBI taxonomy): domain Eukaryota; kingdom Viridiplantae; phylum Streptophyta; class Charophyceae; order Charales; family Characeae; genus Chara; species Chara braunii. Next base: position 1,214,800 of record BFEA01000323.1, on the reverse strand, counting down.
TGTTTACTTTTGACTAAGTTTGGAGGGCGAGGGCTAGCTCTTCTGAAGTGCCACGAACAATGAGGCGGCGCATATCCCCCCGGGGGATCACGACATGGGAGCTCAGAACGATAGACCTCTGGTTCCAAATGATAACTAATATATGGAAGAGGAACGGGTGAATGAAATGGTGAGGGCATGTTATGAAGATGGCATCCAACATTGATGGTGGCACCATGGAGGTGAGTGGCAGAGAAGTCACTTTAGTGCTTAACAACTCAATCCAAAAGTTGAAGGTGAAATGGCTAAAATCCAGGTCAATCAAAGCGATATTTCGAGATGAAGCAAGATTCCTTCCAAGAAGAGCGAAAGAAGACGTCATCCGTGCCTATGAAGATGGATGGATAAAAGATGATGTCTTTGGAGCGAATTTCAAACGTGGCAGGATTAACGTGGAGTCTCCAAATGTCGCCTCATATATCCCCAGGGCACAGAAAATTACCGACTGGATGCCAATGAAGAAGACGGACTTCATTGACTTCAAGTTGGCGAGGACGACGCACCGAACTGACTTCAAGCCATGGGTGACTAGAGTAGAAGTGAGAGATTGGGAAAAGACTATCGATGCGAACACCTTTTGGGTCGTGGCGGTCGAAGTACCTCTGGATAAAATGGTCTTCTTGCACGACCACGTAGAAAGACCGTTTGGAAGAATAGTCAAAGCTCACCTCCCAGAAGCTGACGAGTCAAACCACAAGTTAGTTAACCTTCAGTTCGACATCGACCCAAGCAGGAAAGAGCACAGGAAGGACAAGATCTGGGTTAAAACCTGCCAAGGAGATTTGATGGAGGTGAAGATGGCAAGTGAGGACAACGAGTGGTGTAAAAGGTGTCGCACCTTTTTTCACACGGAAATAACATGCAGATGGCATGGAAGATCATCTCAAGGCGGACCTGCTACCAACAACCCACAAGCTTCAACCGCCGGGCGTTGGAGCTTCTCGTTCAATTTACCAAGGTGCTTTCCGGGGCACCAGGGGCGGCGGCTCAACAGGCCTCTGGAGTTGGGGCTACCAGTACCGCCCCATCAAGTGTCCCTGTGGGAGCTTCAATTCAGATGAATCCAACGTTGTCTCCTCTCCCGGGGCATCCAAGTGGAGGCATGGGAGTGCAGCACCCACTTCCTGTGAATCCTGCGGTCAACTTCACATGGGTGTCCTTCTTACAAGATTTTCCCTCACACCCATTTCTTCATCAATAGCAAGGTGTTCCTCCTTCGGAGCCACAGTCGAATGCGCGTCCATCATTTGTTAATATGCAAGTTTTTTCCCCCTGGGTGTATGGGTAGGGGGGAATCCCCCAAGCCATGAACCCAGGCATGGGTGTCACTTCGCATCAGCATCAGGGGTTTGCCCCGACTGGTGGTTCATCTTTACAAGGTGGCAGTCGAGTTTGGGGTGAATCCCCTCGAAAAGCGCGAAGGCTGAGTGAGGGCAATAGAGTTGATATTCAAGTCGACCAACCACGAGCGGAAACTTCAAACAGCTCTAACAGTTTATACCATTTTGTCTCCCGCACTCCATCAGAGTCACAGGTAAGCGTAAACCCTCTCGTGCCCGTGGAAGCCCTCTCAAACTTGAAGGGTCAAAGTTGTATAGAGGCTAAATTGCTACCGATCATTTGTTATGCGGTTACGGAATTGCTATGGGTGATCGCTTGGATAGGTGTCGACAGTAATCCCCTACTGTTCAACATGGTTTGCCCAGAATCCCCGATGTTGTGTGTCATGGAGAATCTTTGACTTATTTATGAAATCATCATGCCTCGTTTTATTGTTGATATTATCGAAAGTCGAGTAAGTTTTTCGCGCGGCTCTTCGATGCCCGTTTTTTACCATGGTAGTTGGATACTCTCGAGAGGGAGGGTCTTCGTCTGATTCCCCTATCTTGGTTTCCCTGAAGCAAGAAAGTCTGACCTTCACCGTAGTAGGGTCGTCGCTAACACGACAACTGGATTCCTCTACGAGTTGAGTGTTAAACTTGGCAATGACAAAAAGCTTGACTCTCGGTTCTTGAAACAACCTTTACTCAAACCTTTAACACAACCTGTTCCAGGTTCAATAAGCTTTGCCCAGATCCAATTGGCTGGTGCCTTGCCCATGAATGGACAGACTTAAAGTCGCCACGTGGAATATCCGTGGGTTACAAGATTCGAACGGTAGAAATAAACATGGCCGCCTAAAAAGTTGCATTCATGATAAAAAGATTGATATCGTATATTTACAAAAAACGAAGCTATCCTAATTGAAGGTGATGGAGTTAGGCACGTGGTGGGATGACCCTCAAATTTGGTCACCAGCCCGTGGTTCGAAGGGCTGTGTTGGTATCTTGGTCCACCGTAATTTAGACGGTTCAATAAGCTTTGCCCAGATCCAATTGGCTGGTGTCTTGCCCATGAATGGGCAGACTTAAAGTCACCACGTGGAATATCTGTGGGTTACAAGATTCCAACGGTAGAAATAAACGTGGCCGCCTAAAAAGTTGGATTCATGATAAAAAAATCGATATCGTATGTTTACCAAAAACTAAGCTAAACCAATTTAAAGGTGATGGAGTTAGGCACGTGGTGGGATGACCCTCAGATTTGGTCACCAGCCCGTATTTCGAAGGGCGGTGTTGGTATCTTGGTCCACCGTAATTTAAACGGTTCAATAAGCTTTGCCCAGATCCAATTGGCTGGTGTATTGCCCATGAATGGGAAGACTTAAAGTCGCCACGTGGAATATCCGTGGGTCATAAGATTCGAACAGTAGAAATAAACGTGGCCGCCTAAAAAGTTGGATTCATGATAAAAAGATCGATATCGTATGTTTACAAAAAACAAAGCTATCCAAATCGAAGGTGATGGAGTTAGGCACGTGGTGGGATGACCCTCAAATTTGGCCACCAGCCCGTGGCTCGAAGGGCGGTGTTGGTATTTTGGTCCACCGTAATTTAGACTCCAAGATTGTGGATTTCTGCGCGGATTTGTGGGGTCGTTGGTCTTTGATTAAACTCGAGATTAGTAGTCAGGAGTGGGTAGTTGCATCAATTTATACTCCAACTAATAGCAAAGAACGTGAATCCTTCTTCAATGACCTTTCCATGTTCATTCTTAACTGCGATGCGAAAATCTAATTATTTCGAGAGATTGCAACACCTCTTTGGATAAGATTCACGAAACCAGAGGTAGTAGGGATGCCACCATACTAACCAATCTGATGACCGAGTTAGATTTATCAGATCCCTACAGTCTTTTACATCCCGAAAACTGGGGAGGGAAGAGGAATTGTCAATAGAAGGCTTGACTTATAATTTTCATCTCCTTCGATATGGAATGCTACGATTGACATCTTTGAACAGGCTAGCACACTATCAAACCACAAGCCAATCATGGGCTCCTTCAAAGCAACCAAGCCAGAAAGAGGCTCGGGTTACTTCAGAGTCAATACTTAGATTTTGAAGGGACTCAGGCATCAATGACTTAATGCACTAATTTTGGAATGAGTGAAAAAGAAACTGACACACCTTTGCTTAAGCAGCCGACTGGTAGGATGCTGGTTCTAGAATCTTTTCTAAGCATCTGAGTATTTTCTCTCGTATCCTAGAGGCCGTAAAAAACCAGCGAGAAGCTTGTTGAATCCCAAATAAACTTACACCCCATTTCTAACCTCGTATGGAGCCCTGTTAGGGCAAAACACATGGCGGAATGAGACGGCTACCAGAAGGAACAATCAGATATATGGGCGGAGCGGTTGAAAATCAAAGGGATAGCGGTTTACGACCGCATGGACAAAGAATCGTTCCACAAGCTTACATCGAAAAGAATGACTCAGTCAATGAGTCTTCTATTACACCCCTTTGACCATGAGCTCCCTGTCGCCCAAGACCAAACTCAACTCTGTCTTTATGCTACAATCTATTATCAAGATATACTAACAACTAAACATCCAAATGAGGACTTAATGAAGGACCTTTCAGAAGGTTCAAACCACTGATCTGCGTACACAGTCTGAATCTTCACACAGGATAAGTTGGATATAGATCATCCTCGGTAATACTAACAACTAAACATCCAAATGAGGACTTAACGGAGGATCTTTCACAAGGTTCAAACCACTCGTCTGCGTACACAGTCTGAATCTCCACACAG
>BFEA01000323.1:1190501-1207882 GCA_003427395.1 Chara braunii | reverse complement strand
TTTTTTTTGGTACTTACTTTCCATAATGCAGTTTTTTTTTTTTTTCTCTTCTTTTATTTACTTTCTCACTTCGCCTACCGGTAGCTCAAGGCTCGGCGAGGTTCGGGAAAGCGATCGCCCGAGCCACGGGCCTTGAACACCGGTAGGTACTAGTGCTTTAAACCACCAGGACACCCAAACCTAAATGTACGAGCCTAAATTTTGAATTTCGCTGAGCCTGAAAGCCATGGGCACCAGCTCTTGGAAAATTGGGGTGGTACCGGTAACAGCCTCTGTGCTGGACCTGCTGTCAGGCGATGGAATGAAAAGGAGGCCGGTGTTTTCACTCCTTGACACACAGCCAAACACCCACAGGAGAGAGCGCCCGCACGTAGCACATGTCAGGTGCCAGATGCATGCGCCTCATCATGAATGGCTTCGTGTTTGCCCAACGAGCGGCCAGTAGTATATAATTTTCCTGTACAGCTGAAAAAAAAATAAAGCAGAGGACCTTACGACACGAGATTCTCTGCAAGATCTTAGGGCACCTCGTTTGTCCTCTGCCATCTGTGCTGCCACATGGTCCACACAAGATTCATAGTGTGCACTTCTTGAGCCGGATACACACCTGCATTCCCACAGCACTGCCCCTTCTCCTCCAGCAGGTGCTCCAAAAAAAAACAAGTGTCCTTCCGGACATCCGTTAAAATTGGAACGATGCAGAGAAGATTAGCATGGCCCCTGCACAACGATGACACGCATAAATCGAGAAATGGTCCCAAAAAAAAAAAAAAAAAAAAAAAGTTTTCCTTTCGTTTTGGTGCCAACGAGGCAGCCTCGTTTCTCATTCTTAACTGCAGCACTTACAGCAAGAAACATGGAGAGGGGGGCTGGCAAGTAGCAGAGGATATCTGCTGCCGGCTGCAGGGTGAAGAGGCCCCCTTTTACTCCCTATACCTTGCTCAGTCAATCCCCTGATGCTCAGGGCAATCAATGCTGGCAAGCGGTTCGGAATATTGCTTCTGAGTATCTCAAATTCAATGTAATCCAAATGTATAAGGGACGCCGGACCCGTTTTCCAGCAGGTGATGCTCCCCACCAATAGACTGGAGCTCCTCCCTAGGTGCTAGTGGTGTCTGCTCAGACCAGCACCGCTAACACTGGCAGGAGCACTTCACTTTTCTGCACCCGTATGCAGACATAGAATGGGTGCGGATATTTAACCTGTGAATCACTGCATACTTTCCCACAGCGGGCGTTTCTGCCCTTCTTCCTGAAGTTTGAGGGCTTTCTGCCCTCGTATAGTGCATGGCCCGCCATGTGGAAGGCGTTTCACCACTCTATTCCTTTCGTTTTTCTTTTTTTTTTTTGCTATAGCTGATCCTCGTCCGTGCATGTGTTTTCACAGTCACAGATTGAACGTGAACCAGCGGGCAAAACAACAGTCCATTTGCCTTTTTCTGCTGGGCCCACCTCTTTCTCCCCCGATGCACTACCGGGCTGTCCATTTGCCCTTTTCTGCTGGGCCCACCTCTTTCTCCCCCGACGCACTACCAGGCCTTCCCCGAGCCTCGAATTTCTCTTCTGGCGAAGTTTAGGTTTCTGCAAGGCTGGGGGGAGACAGGTGTTAGACTGCGACCCCGAGCAGATTGAGAGGAAACTAACAAGCTGCTGGAGCCAACTAAGGATCGCCCCATACCCCATGTTAGCGGCGAATCTATGATTACTGTCCCTACTTTCTACTCCATCGGAATTGAACTGTAAACACTGCCCAGCATCCAAGAGAACATGGAATTGGTGGCAGATGTATTGGATCTGCTCCACTGGAGATGATCTGACATGGGACCTCGATTGGATCTGCTCCGCTCAGATGTATTGGATCTGCTCCTCGGCGGTGTTCCTGAACATATGGGTCTGAAAAAGGGCTGGGGCTACATAGCCCAAGCAGACAGAGCGGCAGGCTGCGGTGTCATATGGAAAAAAAGACACCTGCGGATTTTCGAAGACCGTGAATTGACAAACAAGGAAAGCAGAGTACTCTTCAGGTCTTCCCTGAGGAGAATCATTCAAGCGGATTGGAGAAGAAAGAACCAAAGGTTGTTGGCTTGGGGAAACCTGGGGCTTAGGCGATAAAAATGGCACAGTGTGAAGAAGGGAAAGTGGTTCTGGAATGGTGGTTGTGGGACGCGTAGTGGTAGAGTTGTCTTGAGAACGAACCTGGTACTCGGTTCCTTTGATCCGGAGGAGGACGGCAGTTTTTTGGCATAGTGGTGGAGGGAGGGAGTACGCTGCAATGTTGTGGTCTAGGCTGAGGAACATTCATCATTTTAGACAAACCTTGTTTTTTTTTTTTTTTGGGAGTGAGGTTTCAAGACAGCGGCCGCGTTTTGGTCACTTCTGTTCCTAGACTTCCTCGGCTATCCTTTGGCTGTTTGTTCGAGTTTATTGCTCGTAAACGAAACTGGCTGAACGTGCCAGGATAACTCCAGGTTGAATAGTGAGGTCCCCGGCCTCGATTTGACCTGTATAATACTTGTGTTTTGCACAAAAAAAAAAAAAAAAAAAAGTAAAGGAGGCGAGTGGTTGGCGAGAAGAAGAGAATCATCATCACGTCTTTGCTGGTGTACATCTTCTTTCTTTCTTCTTCTTCTTTCTTCTCAATTCTTTTTGCACGGCGTTGTGCTTTCTCATGAATTTGCATTTCAAAATTGGCTAGGTTCATAACAAATCATTAATATAATAATATTTCATTTCATTTCTAGAGTATTCGTAATAAATTGTTGTAGAGATAGATCATGTCCGGAACCCCCCAAAAAACAAGAACGGACCTGAAAACTCCCCAAAACAATTTTGGAGGCTTCGCTCTTCAGTGGGGAAGGGTCCTGCACAGTTTGTTTGTTTTTTTGGTTTCTTTTTTTTTGGCCGGATCCGGACCTTCCAGACCGGACGTCTGGAGTCTGGACGGCGGTGCGGACGTCCACATCGCCATCATGGCAATTTTCCTTTGATCTTTCAATTCTCTTCCCATAATGCCAGTAGTTTTGTTTATTGTATGAACTGATAATTAGCTTCTTAGACTTCTTCGGAAGTTCTTCCGTATCCAACCTTACATCTTCCATGACAAAAAAATGCTTCTTAAACTTCTTCCCCATCCCAACCTTTCCGCCAGAGCCCCGACAGTATCGCTTTCATGCATCCCATGACCAATCTAACTCTGTTCATGTCCTATCCCGCCGGCGCCACGTAAGCACCGCCCCTGGACAGTGCAGGAATATGTGTGCTCCATGGTCTCTCTAACCTCACGGCAAGGATAACCTTTCTGGGAGGCCCTACACCAGGGCAGAGCATAGGCCTTCTGTTCTAGCCTCTAGGTGAAATTGGTCAGTTACCCAGTAAATTGGTTGGCAAGCATCTGTATTCAATCTGCAATTGCAGGGAGGCAAAATCTGTATTCAATCAGTCATTGCACCTTCACACCTTGGAACCATCTGATGTGTCTGAGGTTAGTTCTGCTGACGCGAAGGTCTCTTGCCCACCTGTCCTCGACTGTTTCCATGGTGACCGCCGACCCGGCGGACACCGGACACTCCCGTACTTGCCTTCCGGAGCAGTGTCTGGACCGGTCCGAACTGTCCGGTGATCCTGACATCACCGGACATCACCGGACCCGGACAGTCCGGAAAGATGTCAGGGGGTACAAAATGTCCGGGACAAAAAAAAAAAAAAAGGAAAAAAAGAAAACCGGGAGAGGGGGAGTGGGGGACTGTTGGCAGGCACTTACCTGTTTTGCACTTTGTAGTTCAGGCAGCAGAGCAGCACCTGTCTTGCAGCAAATCAACAAGCACATTCAACTACCCTAACAGTCATGCAGAGTTGCAAACAGTGCAAAGCAGGCACAAGACTAAAGAAACAGAGAAAAAAAGAATGAAAAAAGTACGATTAACTTTGACGTTTGAACTTTGAATTGAGTCATTTTAAGTTCATAACTTCATATATAACTTAAAAGTTCAAAGTTCGAACTTTGCAGTTTAATTCAGAACGTCAGAGTCTTCAGACTAGCAGCACTTTCAGTGCTCTCTCTCTCTCTCTCTGTGTGTGTGTGTGTGTGTGTGTGTGTGCAACATGCAGCAGCGGTGGGCGGCACAGCGAAACGGCTACTTTGAAATTGCTCGGGCCTGTGTGAAACCCACCACCCCAAAAACCGGCAGTGTCTTGTATCCGGACCTCTGGGCTCTGTCAGGTGGGGTGAAACGCCACTGAAAAATCACCCCGTCACTTTATTAAGGGGCACCCAGGAGCCGAAAGACGTCCTGGGCCACCCCTTTTGTTTTTCCGATTTTTGCCCTGGGGGCCTCCATCCAGACATCATGGACAGGACACCGGACCCAGAGATGTTGTGTCTGCGGACTGCCTGGAACCCAGTCCGGACGTCCTGTCGGTTCCGGACGTCCTGTCGGTTACCTAAAGTACGATTCCCAGAGATTGGTTCTACCGAACTGATAATATTGGTTGTTTGAACCCTCTGATTGATTGATGCTTGTCCTCTGATTAAACCACCTCTACCCCCAACAGCCTAAAGTAGGATTCCCGGAGAGTTGGGGTCACAGAAAACGGTGGGCGGGTCCAGTCCCACAATTTTCAAGCACCAACTTGGGCGAGTATTCGCGCTCCGGGAATTAATGAGAAAAACTGAAAAATTGAGATCCTGTAGATTGGATTGTGATCTTTCCGAGAAAAATACGAAAAAAAAAAGGAAAAGAAACAGTCGGACCGTGAAATAAATGCTGCGCCGATTCCTCACATTTTCCATTTTTGCCGCTCTACCACTTGTGGGCCAACAGGAAAAGAACCTAAAGTTCAGTGATTTTTCTTTCACGATCAAACGAATGTGTAAACAAATCTGAAAATCGCGAGGGTCCGTAGATTTGGTCGTGCTATTTCCAGGAAAAATATTTTTAAAAGAAAAAAAGAAAACTTACAAAAAAAATCTAAACCATGAAATAAATCGCGGTGGTCATTGGACGCATTTTCCATTTTTGCCACTCCCCTGGTTCTCCCCACTGTGCTACCGGTAGCCCTCTTCAACCTGTGCTCCCGGTCCCCCCGACTTTAGGACGGCGGGGGTAGTGGTGGTTTAAGCTGCCTGACTGGTTAATTGATTAATTGATTGATTGATTAATTGATTGATTGACATCTGGCAACTAAGTGACCGGATTGATTGTATAAACTCAGTGATGATTGTACTAATCAAACCGATTTCAAATTGATTGATTGATTGATTTCTAATTGACATCTGATGATGGAAGGAAGTTTTGTATGAACTCATTGGTGATTGTCCTAATTACGCTGGCTGAGCCAGGCTGACTCACTGACAAATCGATTGAGATTGATTGATTGATTTCGATTGACTGATATTTAATTAATTGATTGATTGGTCCATAATTGATATCTGATGATAGAATGAAGTTTTGTATGAACTCATTGGTGATTGTCGTAATTAAGCTGACTGACTGACTCACTGACTGATTGATTGATTGATATTCACTGATTGATTGATTGATATTCACTGATTGATTGCTAAGTTGCTAATTGATATCTGATGACAGAATGAACTTTACAAAAGGTGTATCCCTCCGATTGTTCATTGATATCTTTTTTCAATTTCAATTTTGATTGGCAATTAAAATTGAAAAGCCAAGCCTTGCAAATCGTTTGGAAAAAAAAAAAGAAATCCATTCCACCCCCGGAGCCCAAGGCTAGAAATGCAAAAAGGTCCAAAGAGTGGCAAGGCTAGATGCAAAAAGGTCGAAAGAGTGGCAGATTCGTTCGCTCAAAAACAAAAAGAAGGAAGAAAAGGGGAAAATAATAAAATATATAAACAAAAAGACAGTAAAAGACTTTTGATTGAAGTTTGTTCAGCTGCATGGTGGAACCATAGTCAGAATAATTAACACACCAATTTCGTTTTCAATATCACTGATTCATTTTTTATGCGTAATCATCAATTTCTTTATTATTTTTTTCGGTCCCACATTAATTCAGCAGACAGCTTGCACACTCCCAATAGCCGTGTCCCCTATTTTCAGTGAATCGCTTTTTTTCCGAGTCATTAAATAAAAATTAGTTCATTAATTCATTATTAAATTACTACATATTACGTAGTTAATAATTAATAATTAATTACTATTCATTAATTAATTTGCTTGACTGCAGACCCAACTGAGAAAACCGGAGAGAACCAACAAAGTTTTCCACAAGAAGTTGAAACGAGAGGAAATCACAATGGCTTTTTTCCAGTCTTGATTCAGATAAACCGATTATGACTTGTGGACTGCCAAGCTAGGCCGGCGGGGCCAAGAAAAGATAAAATAAAATAAAATGTATTTTTCACCTGGCAAAAAAAACGATATGACCCTGAGGCAAACGTTGTTCGGTTTATTTGTGCATAACATGTCGGGTTCTTCCTATTTTGCCCGGCCGGGCCAAAAAGTTAAAAATAAAACTATTTTTTATTGTTTACTTTTTATCTTTAATTTTAAACTTGGCAAAAAAAATCGGTGTGAACCTGAGGCAAAACTTGTTCGGTTTATTTGAGCATAACAGTCTTTTTCGGGTTTTTTTTATTTTTTATTTTTATTTTTATTTTTTTGCTGGTACCTTCCCTGGTCCTTGCACAGCCGGGCCGCCCGGCAAAACAAGGTGACCCGGGCGGCCCGGCTGGTAGGCTAGCTACCAAACCGTGCGGCAGGATGACCATCTTTTCCGAGTTTGCAGCAAAGTATACAGAAGTCAAATAGCAGTCAGAAAATGCAATTCCTCAGATGACCGCTGAGACTGCCCAGTGATCTCTCTCTCTCTCTCTCTCTCTCTCTCTCTCTCTCCACATCTCTCTTTCGGAGCTCCCCCCCAACCTATCTTCTCCTTCCCTGCTCTCCCTCCAAATTCTTGAGCGCACTCAGTCTTGCCTCCCCCACCCCCCCCTTTGGGCGACTTGTCTCTCTCGACCTTTCTCGCTCTCTGCTTTGCGTGACGTCAACTTCCTCGCTTTGTCACCAGGACATCATCTACCGGTGAGGTAATCCACTGTCAAGATTGCGAACAAAGTAGACCTGAGCACAACAAGCAAGATATAACACTCATGACCAAGAACACAAACTGAAGTACCTGCTACACAAACGGAAATACCCGGTACACAAACGGCAATACCCGGTACATGAACCAAAAACCTCTCTCTCTCTCTCTCTCTCTCTCTCTCTCTGTGTGTCCACAGGGATCTCCGCGCCCGCCCTGTAGACCCTGCATCCCTCGAAAGGGGAGTTTCTATCCCGCTCCGATTGCCTGTCAGCGATTTTCAAGTAGCAGAGTAAGGAAAAACAAAAAAAAAGTACTAGCTCTCCAGAGTAGGTAGGAACCTACTTTCCACAGAGGCGAACTACACGAACCACCGGGCGAAAGACCTGAGCGTGCTCGCCTGACCTGGCCTGGCCTGGCCCATAGCCAGCCAAGGAGGTGGTTCCAGTCAGACTCAACCAGTCGCTTTCTGCTGTTCGGTCGGAGGCCGTCCCCTTCTCCATCCTCCTCCCTGCGGTAACTTCTCCATCCTCCTCCCTGCGGTAACTTCTCCGTCCTCCCTGCGGTAACTTCGCCGTCCTCCCTGCGGTAACTTCTCCGTCCTCCCTGATAAAAAAGTTACCTTCCTCCTCTGGAACTTCACCCCCCCTCCCTGACTCAATTCTTCTCTCTTTCTTTCTCGATCTCCCTTTTTGGGCGGAGCAATTAAGACCAAGCACAGCATAAAACACTCCCCACGTGTACATCCTCCACACGACGAACAAGCAGAGCTACCGTTCTCGTTCCTCGTCCTCTCTCTTCTTTCTATGCCACTGCATTTGCCAATCAACCAATCAATCCATAAATATACCAATCAATCGAATCAACCAATCACTTAACCAATCAATCAACCAATCAATCAACCAATCAATCGATCAACCAGTCAATCAACGAGTGAATCAATCAACCAATCGATCAATCAACCAATCGATCAACCAATCAATCAATCAACCAATCCATCAATCAACCAATCAATCAATCAACCAATAAATCACTCGATCGATCACCAAACTGCCATTTGGAGAGGCAGAAATATAAAGAGCGAAAGATCCAACCGATCACCCTTCGCGTCTTCACAAGTCGTTCAATAGATAACAAGCAAGCAAGCCTCGCTGCGTGATAATTTGCCCTGCAGTGTTATCCCTGCAGGTGTGACGACGCGATCGGTGCGCCTCTCTGCATAAGGATCTTGCTACAACAGCGAAGGAAGCAGCCATCTTCATGTCCTCGCGACAAGAAAAGATACACTCCACCCACAGAAGAGCCAGAAGAAAACGCTTCGCTGTTACGCTTTCCCTCACGCTTTCCGTTTACACTTCCCATTACGCTTTTTTCCTTCCCTTGGCCAATCATCCCTCGCTTTCCGTTACGCTCTCTCCGTTATGCTTTCCGCTTGCTTCTCGAACACATTCGGCGGCTACGATTCCTTCCCTAGGCCAATCATCCCTTTCTTTCCGTTACGCTTTCCGTTACGCTTTCCGTTACGCTTTCCGTTGTTACGTTTTCCGTTACGCATTCCGTTGTTGCGTTTTCCGTTGCGCTTTCCATTGCTCTTTGCGTTACGCTTTCCATTACGCTAGGCATTACGTTTTCCGTTACGCTTTCCGTTCTTTCGAACACGTTCAACCGCCGCAATTGCTTTCCTCCGCCAATCCCCCCTCACTCTCCGTTACGTTTATTCCGTTTGTAGCTCCCTCGCTTTCCGTCACGCTTTTTTCCGTTTGCATCTCCCTCACTTTTTTCCCGTTACGCTTTTTTTCCGTTTGTTTCTCCGTCCCTTTCCGTTACGCTTTTTCCGTTTGCATCTCCCTCACTTCCCGTTACGCTTATTCCGTTTTGTATATCCCTCACTTTCCGTTACGCTTTTTCCGTTTGTATTCTCCCTCACTTTCCGTTCCGCTTTGTCCGTTTGTCTCTCGAAGGCATTCAATGGCCGCAGTTCTTTCCCTCGGCCAATCATCCCTTCCACTAGCGCAGACATCGGCTTGGCCGATCATCATGCTCTCTCTCTCTCTCTCTCTCTCTCTCGTCAAACAGAGCTGCTCGGTAAACCGTACGCAGAGAGGGAGAAGGGAGAAAAGGACAAGAAACGAGGGGCTGTGACAAACTGTTTCGTCGGAGTTTCACCTACTCATCAGGAGGCTGAACCCTCAACAGTCTGCAGAGCCCCCTAACCGATTACACTGTACGTGATAATCCACCATAACCCCGGTAGTGGTTAAGCATCAATGACTACCCGACAACTGATACCCTGAGGTGGTGGTGGGGACCACCAACCACTGCCCTCAAGGCACCTGTGACGCAAATCAAAGCACGCCATCACTCACCCACACCAGATGGAAAACTCTAGACTGTTGGTTCACACCCCATCACAAGCCAGCAAAACACCCACGAAACAAAGAAAGGTCTGTCACAGCCAAAAAATACACTCCAGACATATATATCGTCAAATATATATTGCAGAGCGCACACGCGATCCTACCAACACCCGTTGATCGGTCGCTTAAACTGATTACATGATAGGTTAGTTGGTTGATTGGTTACGCAATTAACTAACTGATAGGACGGCTGATTCAGAAGACTACTAGTACAGGCTGATATCACAGGTGATCTGATCTGATGGCAAGACACGTGGAAGCGATGACGAGGTGCGAACCTTGTGTTGACGACCAGTCATCATTAAGTGACACGTGGAAGGACAAGCCTTGTGATGACGAGCAAGGATTAAGTGACACGTGGAAGCGATGACGAGGTGGAAGTGATGACGAGCAGTGATTAAGTGACACGTGGAAGGACAAGCCTTGTGATGACGAGCAATAATTAAGTGACACGTGGAAGGACAGGCGAGGTTCGCTTTGTACAGAGGAGACGAGACCGAAGGAGGGTAATCAGTCCGGAATGACGTGGCAAAACCATCGATCAACGTGTTGCGGATTCCAATTTCCGTGAGAAGAGTGCGACGGAATCAACCCCATCGAAGAGGCAGAGGGAGAAAATCAACATCGACTGACAGATCGATCCATCACACACGTCATTCATTAGCACCTGAGACAGATCATTACACAACACGTGTCAGGTCGACGTTCTACAAAAAGAAAAGAAAAAAAAAGGAAAAAAAAACGAAAGAGTGAGACTGTGTGCATAATGACGTCTTGCGGGCGAGAGTCGACCTTGCCAAGCACACACCCAGGAAGTGTGATGACACGTGGCCGAATCCGCAAATCCATCAACTGCTCTTATCGCGAGCGAAGGTCACTCGCGATGACGACACGTGTCATCAGGAGAGAGAGGGATGCAATCAAGAGCAGAGTGACATGGCAGATCGATAATCGACCTTGGAATATGGGAAGATCAAAATCGACGTAGAAAAGCAACATGGCAGAACGAGATGGTCGAAGCAGAACAAAAAAAAAAAAAAAAAAAAAAAAGAGATGGTCGAAGCAGACCAGGCGGCGGGCCCTCCCCTAATTCTGTGCTAGAGTTCGCTAATAATCGATCGAGAGTTAATTAAATCCCATTTTAAAAAGGACCTGAAGATGGCTACCCTCCACACACAAAGCACGGGAGTCACGAGTTAGTTAAATCCCCCATCTTTTAAAAAGACTAATGAAAATTCGTTCCCGGCTAACTCGAGCAACGAATGCGAGGCCACCTCGCGGAACAACAATTTTCCATCAGTGGAAGATGGATGGGGATGCTGGTGGAAAGCGGAACGCAGATCGACGACGACGATAACATCATACACACATCATACGTATGTCGAAAGGGTCATCAGACGTCGATCCCGTTCGACCATCCGACGCCAAGAAGCGAATACGAGCTTCCTTCAATCATTTGCGGCCATAATGGCGAGAGACAAGTAATCCAAGGTCGATTACTACAAAATCCATCACATCGACCGACAAGAGTGACGTGGCAGGCAGGCAGGCAATACTGACGTGGCAGGAAGGTAACACAATGACATGGATGGCAGGCAGGCAATACGGACGTGGCAGGCAGGCAGGCAACACAATCACGTAGCACGCAGATACAACAGTGACGTGGCAGGCAGGCAATCTGACGTGGCAGGCACCAGCACAGTGACGTGGCAGGCAGGCAATCTGACGTGGCAGGCACCAGCACAGTGACGTGGCAGGCAGGCAATCTGACGTGGCAGGCACCCGCACAGTCACGTGGCAGGCACCAGCACAGCGACGTGGCAGGCAGGCAGTCTGACGTGGCAGGCACCAGCACAGTGACGTGGCAGAGTTTCTTTCAATACAGCGACGTGGCTGGCAGGCCGGTAAACCACTGACGTGGCAGGCAGGCAACATAGTGACGTGGCAGCCAGGCAAACCACTGACGTTGCAAGAAGGTAACACTGACGTGGCAAGACAGGCAACACAGTGATGTGCCATGCTTTTTTGCCGAGAGGACGAAACACCTTGATAACGAACGACGAAGCGATGGAGTGCTGCTGAAGATACGAGGGGGCGAGATGGGAATGCGCACGCAACCAGATGACTCACGTGACGAAGAGAGGCACCACGTGACGAAGAGATGCACCACGTGACGAGAGGTAGACAGATGCATGACCAAGACACCTCACGTGACGAAGAGAGGCATGACCAAGACACCTCACGTGACGAAGAGAGGCATGACCAAGACACCTCACGTGACGAAGNAGAGAGGCATGACCAAGACACCTCACGTGACGAAGAGAGGCACCACGTGACGAAGAGAGGCATGACCAAGACACCTCACGTGACGAAGAGAGGCACCACGTGACGAAGAGAGGGAGGTAGACAGGTCACGTATCGAAGTGACATAGATGTGAAGAGCGACGAAACTGAGGTTGCGATTAGGATTGAAATTTATCCGTCCGCAAATTGAACTGATCATATAGAAGATGGCGACATCAACCATTTGCGCAGATTGCTGATAAACATACATTGGGAGGAATATATAGCCGTCTCCATCAATGAAAAGACATTCTGGGCGAATTTGGATACGACAGTAAAGAAAAACTTATTCGAGCATAAGTCTTACGTATGATGACCTTTCCATCTCATGATTGTTTCTCTCGACCATAATGATTGATTGATTGATGGATGGATGGATGGATGGATGAATGGATGAATGGATGAATGGATGGATGGATGGATGAATGATTGACTGATGGATAGATGGATGGATGGATGAATGGATGAATGGATGGATGAATGGATGCAGATCGATCACATGATGAGTCCATCTTCATCACGATAACGATTTTCATGACGATGACACAGAACTAGAACGACAAAAGTGGGAACGACTTTGATTGATCTTAACAATTACATCTTCTCTCATTAACGATATATATATCTATATATGTTGTCACACTGTGAATCAGAGCGCGAACACGGAAAAAAGCAAAAACAAGC
The DNA here is from genome assembly GCA_003427395.1 of Chara braunii. Taxonomy (NCBI): domain Eukaryota; kingdom Viridiplantae; phylum Streptophyta; class Charophyceae; order Charales; family Characeae; genus Chara; species Chara braunii. The sequence goes on along the minus strand of BFEA01000323.1, from coordinate 1,195,388 downwards.
AAAGGAAAAGAAGGAAGGAAAGCCCCCACCTGTTCATCACCTCTTATATATCGATGATACTCTAGAGAGGTTTTCAAGAATTTTATTTTTTCTGTTCAAAAGTCTAACAACACACAAAATGTTGTTGCTCCCTCTCTCTCTTCACTCCAAACCAGGCGTGCATTTCTGCCGTCCAGCTTCCCCCTTCCCTGCCCCACGTCATCTTCCATCTCCTCTCTAGAGATATATATATCTGCTAAAACGTGTTTTCCTCCTCCTCCTCTTCCAAAACTCCACATCTTCTACCTGCTAACGTGTTTTCCTCCTACTGCTCTCGACGTTGCGTCGCCGCCTCCATACCTTCACGTCATCGTCCGTCGTCGTTCTCCTTGCCCCATGTCATCTTCGGCGGATCTTCTGTCGAGATATCTGCTGACGTGTCCTCCTCCTCTTCCTAGTGCTCCACGTCATCCTCCCGTCTTCTTTCGCGATATCTGTTGACGTCCCGTATTTTTCCTTCCTCCTCCACTGCTGCTCAAGTCGTTTTTGGTTCCTTGGGGCTCCTCCCTGCTTCCAGGTCACGCTCATCCGTCCTCCACCTCCGGAGACGTGCCGACTGACGTGTAGAGGTAGTGCGCTCCCTCCCTCCTTCCCCTGCTTCTCGACTTGTTCGTTCATCTCCTCCTCTCCCTGCTCCACGTCATCCTCCGCGAGTCTTATATCGGCGGGAAATGTCTGCTGACGTGTCCTCTTCCTGATTGCTCAGGCTTTTCCTTTGATATTTTGGCGGGAATTTACAACCTTCACATCCCCATCTTCTTCCTCCTCTTCATCGTCCTCTTCCTCTTCGTCGCAGGACGACGACCCCATCACCCCCGTTTCCCACGCCACAGCCCCCCCCTGGCGCCTCTCTAGTCCCCCTCCTCCCCCCCCGCCCCCCGCCCTTTCCTCCTCCTTCTCCTTCCCTCTTGAAGGTGGTTTGCGCAAGCGAGGCCTCATCAGCCGGTGCTGCAGCTGCGCCTTCATCGCTCTCTCATGGAGAAACGACCCCACATCATGACAACTCTGCTCAAACTTCTCTAGAAATCCCGACACCCACCTGTCCGCATTCCCTACCCAATCGATCCTCTGGTCCAATCCGATGGTCCCCATGTGCTTGACAGTCCGAACCACGGTTCCAACGTTGTCCGTCATAAGTCTCACGTTCCGTCCCACGTACTCGCGGTTCTTCTCCACCCTCTCTCTCACCTTCTTCTCCATCCTCTCCTGTTGCTCCCTAACCTTCTGCCTCAGCTTTGTCATGCCGATGTTCACACGCAGCTGTTTCTCCTTGATGAAACTGACCCCCAACTCCTTCCTTGTGTACCCTCGCGCCAAATTGCGCAGCACGTAATCGTTATAATCCTTCAAGATACGCATGATGATGTCCGAAGTCGAGATCCCGTCTGTTCTCCGAGTCTCCTTGAACTTTCCCACGGACTTCACCCACTCGTATACATCTTTTCCCTGTCCCGACGCATCATGATACGGAGCGGCGTCGTGCGCCACGTAATCGATGCGGTGCTTCTCAAGGAACTCAGGGCTGAGCACCCACGGAGCGTCGGGGACGACCTCATCAACCCACTTGCAGTGGCGAAGGGCCTCATACCTCTCCTCCTCGCTCATGACCGTCTTGCCCTTGTACCTGTTAGTGAGCGCATCGCTGCAGCAACCGACAAGGAGATGGCAGTGGGGAAAGAGTTTCTTGGCCTGCTCCAAAGAACGGGCATGGCCGATGTGGAAAAGATCATAAATACCGTCAGCATAGACTCTAACAGGTCGATTAGGATCGTGACCATCAGGCAATGAGAGAGAAGAAGGGGAAGCGGAGGGGGCGGGGGGGATGGAGGAGGAGCCGCCGCCGCCGCCGCCGCCATAGGAAGAAGCAGAAGGATTAGATGAGGTGGCACGAGGAGGAGGAGGAGGAGGAGGAAAGGAGGAAGAAGGATGATGAGAGGTAGCATGATGAGAGGTAGCACGACAAGGAGGAGCGGATATGCCATAGCCACCGACATTGCCATTCCTTTGCTGCTGGCGATGGTGGTGGTCACGTTCGTCGTCGTCGCGGAGCCCATCGTCGTCACTCGATCCGCCTGGATCTTCGTCCATAGCATCTTGGAACTCGTCTCTGTCATCATCCATATCTTCAAGGGAATGGCAAGAAGAAGAAGAAGCAACCGGAGGAGGGAAGTTTGGCGCCAAATTGTTCATCATTACGACACCGCCAACGGGTGGCTCGCTTGTCGACATTGCTTGGGTCCTCTCTCTCGCTCCCTCCCTCCCTCCCTCCTACTGTGTCCTCTCTAAGCGTTCTCCTGATTTACCCTACCCTCCACCTCCCTCTCCTCCTCGCCCCGCCAAAAGACACACAGAACAACAACACAACACTTCCAAACCACCAACCACCTACCCAACACTGCGCTCTCTTCTGCCCGATCGCGCACGGCGGACTAACCTTCTCCTCGTAATCTGTCTCCTACAACACGGAAGAAGCAGCAATGCGTCGCAACGTACAGCTCTTTCCCGACGACAACCTCAACTAACCCCTCGCCCCCACCCTCTCTCTCTCTCTCTCTCTCTCTCTGAACTAGCAGATCTTCTATTTGTTCGTTTGGTCTGTCTATTAACCTTACTCGATGGCTATGATCTACCCGATCCTCCAATCAATCATCAGGCCACGTGACGATCAACGGTGGACAGGACGCGAGTACGGACCGTATACCATTCTCGCAGAGAGCGCACCAGGAATTTCACCTCTCTCTCTCTCTCTCTCGCTCGCTCGCTCTCCGTGGCAAAGATTTAGCGCCTATCGACTGGTGACAACCGCACTAGCGGCAAAAAGAAGAAAAACGACTACCATAGCGGCCAGTACGACAGGCATCGATCGAGCAAAACCCCTCGAGACACTTGCGATCAGAAATTAGGGTGCGCCGTCCAGGGAGAAAGAGAGAGAAGAGAGAGAAGAGAGGATGGAGAGGAATATCGCCCACGCAGGAGCAAGAGAGAAAGAGAGGAGGGGGAGAAGGCGAGAAGCTGAGACCGTGCCGAACTGTTGAAGGTAATCGGCTTCTGTGGGTACACAAGAGAGGGCTTTTTCCGCCCGCGCCAGTCGCTGCGCGCCGCCCGTCAGTTCGGTATAAGAGAAGGTCAGAGCCCGCCGCTGCGCGTCCGCTGCGCGTCAGTCGCTGCGCGCGGCCGATCGCATCGGCGCCGGAAAAACGAATGACGAGAGGTCATCAGATGGCAATAAAGATCAATCACCCGAATCGTGCACACTAGGTCGGCTTATACCTGGATGCAATACACATCTTATGTATATATATATATATAGTCACATATGATATATACGCGACTACGTACGTACGCGAGTGGAATAGACGGGGGAGACAAAAGGAGTAGAATTAGACTGTGACACTGTCTAGTCTCTGAAGTCTGTCTGTAATTTATCAGTCTCTGACCACCTCCGTGCACGCACGCATACCTACTGAGCTCGTGTGTACGCCCTCAGCCTGAAGAGGCGAGTTTCTTAACCACTACAGCCAGGACAGAGAACGGAAAGGAGAGAAGGGGGCCGAAAGGAGGAGGAGGAGGAGGAGGAGGAGAGAGACGGTACAAAAAAAAGCAGGAGAGATTGAAACGGATACGGATTCCTTGGACGATCACCGAGCTCAACGGGGATCTAACGATAAATGCGTAGAGATTTGGGAGTTATTTTAACACTACGTTTTTACAGACACAGCTGCTGTTTCAGACATTTACTATTATTATATTGTTTTATTATCTATATGTATAAAAGAACTAATATGCTACTATATACACTTTGCGTGTATACCTCACAGGTATGTGGGTACATGCATCTATCGGATCAAGACGCAGCTTAATTAACGGCCCAAGAAGCAGAGACAACACTGAGGAAGCGACTCAAAAATTAACGGTGTCAAAGGTGAACGAATCGAATCGAATCTCGAGACATCACAAAACGGAACGGAACGTTGCGGAAACAAACGGAACGGAACCCTGCCAATGTACGTGAAAGAGTCAGACTCTAGCGTAAACCAACGAAGGGAATTCCTCTACAAATATATTTGCAAATAAAAAAAAGAAACAACTGCGGCGGAAAACCCTCCGCTCCTTGGTCGGTCAAATACACAGAAATGAAGAAGATTATACTACATTATTATCATTACAACGAAAAAGGAAAGGCGAAAAGAAAAAAGAAAAAGAAAAAAAAAAAAGACTTACGGGCTATTCCCTTCCCCTTCAACGTCAGCTCGCTGTGAGGAGGTCACGGTAGGGATCTGGAGATCTTGCAGGATCCCAACACCGACAACCAGGGAGTTATAGAGAGAGACAGAGACAGAGAGGAGCTAGCGACCACGTCGGAGGTTAACGACTTGCTTACTTGGTATCCCGACGTCCCTCACAGGGGAGTCGGGATGGATGCCAAAAAAAAAACTAATTAGTTGGACGAACGGAAATGCCTCAAGAAAGAAATTTCAGAAAATCCACAAAAAAAAAAAAAAAAATCAGAAAATAGTAGTGTTGGGGAAAGGAGAATATAGATTGAATAATTGAACGATAGATAGATAGGTCACATAGTTTTTTTTACTGAAATGAGATCAGGCGTTCACATAGTTTTTTTTACTGAAATGAGATGAGGCAGGTAACCAAAAAAAAAAAAAAAAAAAAAAAAAGAAGAAGACGAAAAAGATGTAGGTACACCAAAAACCCTGCCTGCCCTCTAACGTTATAACCAAACAAGAACAACGCGTTTTCTTGAAAATTCCAGTTTTTTTTTTTTTGGGTAAATAATGGAAAGACAACAATTTATGCAACAAAGTGGGTCAATGAGAAGAGGAATAGCTAGAA
>BFEA01000323.1:1169317-1183361 GCA_003427395.1 Chara braunii | reverse complement strand
GAGAGAGAGACTGAATGGCAAAATTAAATATGGGTCAAATTGCGGCCGCGATCTATTTTGCAGTTGGAATGATTTTTTTTAATTTATTGGCCCAGACATGGCTGAGTGGCAAAAATGGAAAATGTACCGAATCGGTGCGACGATTATTTCACAGTGAAAATAATTTTTTAAAAATATTCTATTATTATTTTGAAAAAGAACACGACCTCATCTATGGATTCTCAAAATTTTAGATTTTTGCGCATGTTCGTTCGAGCACAGAAAATCGTCAAAGTTGCCTCTTGCAAAACGCCTATTTCGTTGTACCTGACCTCCCTGTTTTGAGAAGACGGGGCTCAATGCCTGGGCCTGAGGGCCCTTTTGCAGTTCACATGCCCTCACTTCTTTTTAGGGTCCGCTTCTACCCGTGGTCCAGTCCAACGCCCCACACTTTTTTTTGGGGTCCACTTCCACCCGAGAACCGGTCCTTCGTTTTTCCAAAAGTCCCGGTTCTAGCAGAGCTAGCTGTAGGTAGTCTGAAATTTTGGCAACGACCGGTCCCCCAATTTTTTTTGCCCCCTAAGAACCCACTTTGCGTCCTTGTCGCCCGCCGCAAAAAATGCGACACCTTGACACAGACGCAGAAGCCCACTATACCGCAGCCTAAGGGCTGCGAACTACCGTATGTACCCTTATCGAATGGGACGCTATCAAATTGAATACCCTTGCAAGGATATCTGCTCGTGTATTTATATGGCAGACAAGGTGCGACCTTAATACTGGGAGGAAGGGCTGATACACTAACCTCCTTCGTGTATTACAAGCTCGACTATGGAGGCGGAGGTGAAAAAAATAAGAGAGTTCTTACACCACAAGTACCTTTCCCTGCTTTAAAAAAAAATATATGTGGAGTTCAACACGGAAGCAAAGTAGAGTTCGGTATCAGGTTTGTAGCACAACGGGAGCGGAATCTCATGGATCTTGCAAGATGTTCTGTTGTAGTGAAATACATATGGAAACGCGTGGCGAGGGAAAAAAAAGAAGAAAAATAAAAACATAAAGAAACGTTTTTCACAGGCAAACACAAAGTGTATCTAGGCAGCTCCTGAAAACACGGGGCTCGGGGCAGGGTTGGAGGCTAACGAATTAAAAATAAAAATAAAAAACAAAAAATAAATAAATAGCAAAGACATCGGGGAAAACCCTCACGAGGGTGGCACGTAACACCAGTGGTTTGAGGAATGTATTTGGTCATAATGTGGGCAAGCGTTTTTTTTTTTTTTTTTTTTTTTTTTTTTTTTTTTTTTAATGACGCTGTAGTGCCCTGCCAGCCAGGCAGCGCGAATTTCACGGGGTGCCACGTAACAGTCTTAGCACTAGCGTCCTGTATCTGCCCTCAATCACAGTTCAAGGGAGTCTTTTGCTTTTTTGTTTTTTGTTTGTTGTTTGTCCACTTCTCGCCCTCACTAAGGGCATTGTCACACGGGCACCTCATAGAATGTATCTGGTGGTTATCGAGGCTTTCGAAAAGTTATTTTATTTTTTTTTTCTTCATTTTCCCCCCTCTTTTTCCTTTCCGGATCAAAGCACCCAAACTTGACGAAACTCACAGTGAAAATCGGGCTCGGCAAAAACAGGATTGGAGGGAGTGGTGGTTTAAGGGGGAAAAAAATACAATTTTTTTATGAGTGTCCGCCAACCCTTTGGATTTTAGGGCTACACTGTAACGTTATCACTTTTCATAATCTATCTGGCTGCGCTTATGGGCATAAGTGAATGAATATGAGGGCAATCATGTTTAGGGTTTGGTATCCCTTTTCATCTTTATGTTATTTATTTATTTTTTTTTAAAGAATATTATCGGTTGTTTTTGCTCTGATTCCCCACTCTTTCGATTTTAGGGCTTCACTGCAATGTTGTCACTTTACATAATGTATTTGGCTACACTTTTGCGCCGTAGTAGATAAATCTAAAAGTAATAACGGTCAGAGTTTGGTTTATTTTTTCCCATTTTTTTTATTATCCTTCTGTGAAAGAAGATTGTATGTTTTTTGTGCTCTTACTCCCCGTGAGAGACGGTGAGCATTCATTGCAGTCCAACCTTTTGATTTTAGGACTTCACAATAACGTTGGCACTTTCCATAACGTATTTGCAGCACACGCACGCCAAAGTGGATCAATTTGAGAGCAATCCCGATCATAGTTTGGTTTACCTTCTCCTTTTTTTTCCCCTTGTTTTTAAAAAAGATTATTAGCTATTTGTGCTCTTACTCCTCTTGAGAGACGAGGAGCATTCATTATCCTTCATCCTTTTCGATTCAGGACTTCATAGTAACGTTGTCACTTTCTATAATGTATTTGTTTGCACTTATGGGTCGTAGTGAATGAAGCTTAGTGTAATCACGTGCACATCTTGGTTTCTCTTTTTCCCTTCGTTTTTTTTTTTCCCCACAATGTATCTAACTGCACTTTTGGGTCGTAGTAGATGAATCTGAGTGTAATCATGTGCAGAGATTGATTTTTTTTTTTTTTTTTTTTTTTTTTTTAATTTATGATGTGACTCCCTGTGGGAAATGCGCAGCAAAGAAATATATGTCAGACATCTCTTTCTAAAATACATTTGGTTGCACTTTTGGTGACGCCCGAGGTGCTACACGAGTGAGAATAAGAAAATGATAGTCTGTTTACATTTCAGTTGTTTCCAGCAAGTCAAGCATAAGGGCGGTACATGTGCCAAGCATCCAATGCCCTATACTGGTTCTCATCCCCTACAGACTCGACAAAACATGGCGCGCAAGATATTTTAAGGGTCGGCATCAATATTTGAGAAAATACTGGTGGTTTAAAATGTACGTGCATCCTTTGTGGTGCGCATCAGGGTGGTTAAAACTATTAAGATTAACCCTCGACCACTTAGGTCGAAGGGGTCATTTGAAAAAAAATTAGTTGAGCCGACAATTTAAACGGCGCGCTGTCGAGCGCATTGCTCTCGCAGGGGGAGACCCTACCGGCCTCGTCACATAGGATTTTGCATGACTTCTTCGTTATGGAGCTTTCGCCACTCCGGCCAAGTGCATCAGCCGCACCTCTCGCGAACCCCTATGACAGGATAAGGGTCATGCGAGGTACAACCTACCTCTACCCAAGGGACTGTCACCACCCTTGGACAAGCGTATCCCCGTCGAGCTATTGAACCACATGAGAAAGTTTCTCGTGTGCAATCGCAGAGGCAACCCAGTTGAGGGCGTTTTCTCGTTTGTTGTAGCATAGTGGGTACGCACAGTCGAACGCCTTAAGGCACCACTACCTTCACCGACCTAAAATAGACTTTCCTGGCCTTACGAATAAGGTTCTTAGGGGGGGGGGTGACCAGCAGGCGCATGCGGGTCCAGGCCAATAATTCTCAACCGCGAACTTGGCGATTTTTAACACTCATAAAAATTGGCAAAAAAATCTGAAAATTTTACGTCCTCTAGATTAAGCCGCGATCATTCCAGAAAAAATATAAAAAAAATAGAAAATAAAAATTTAGACTGTAAAGCATGGTAACCGGCCGGACGTCCGGACCAGTTTCTAGACACCCCGAAACATTATGTAGGGGTCCGGTGTCCGGTTTTGGATGTTCGGAACAGGGCCCCCCAACAAAAAATCGGAAAAACAAATGTGCCGCCAAGGATATTTTTCGGGTCCTCAGCCGCCCCGGAAAAATACTGGGCCGATTTTTGTGTGTCGTTTTGCCCTAACGGACATCGGTCGAACGCCGAACCCACCACAGTCTGTGCAGACTCAGGTAGGGTGGCGGGAGGCAGGGCCAACACTTTCAAACTGGCCGTTTTTTAATTTTGCGGGCGCGTTGTTCAGAAGCCGCCAGCTGCTCCCCGTCACGTCCCCCCTGCAGCCCTGCAGCCATCCATGAGGAAGACGCCATCGCTGACGAAACAGCCAGCCGCCGCCAACGTCCAACCCTCGCCGACAAACCACTCAGCCGCCGCCATCGTCCAAGAAGCAGGTCAGTCGCTTTCTCTCTTTCTCTCTCTCTCTCTCTCTCTCTCTCTCTCTCTCTCTCTCTCTCTCTCTCTTTCTCTCTCTCTTTCTCTCTTTCTCTCTCTCTCTTATGGGTTTGTCCTTTCTTCCGACTTTGTCCTTTCTTCCACGACGGGAGCTTCAGGCGGAGGTTCGGGGAGGGAGAGGGGAGGTGCGCAGTGAGAGGAAGGAGGCTCAGGGAGTGAGGGATGGAGACCGGTGGGTAGGGTCGGGGAAGATGAGGGGTTGGGATGGAGACTAGCGGGATAGGGGAGGTTCGGGAGGAGGTTTGGGGAGGGAGGGGGAAGGCGTACAGTGGGAGGAACGAGCTTCGGGGAGATGGGGGGAGGGGAGGAGGAGGTTCGGGGAAATAGGGAGGTTTGGGGAAATGGAGGGGAAGAGGGAAAGATGGGGATATAAGAGGTTCGGGGAGATTGATTGATTGATTGATTGTTGTTGTTGTTGTTGTTGTTGATCTTTTGTAGTAAATTGTTGTTGGGCTCCAATCCTTTGAACTTTCAGGGGGGAGGGGGAAGGCGCGCAATGTGAGGAATGAGGTTCGGGGAGACGGGTCAGTCTCTCTCTCTCTCTCTCTCTCTCTCTCTCTCTCTCTCTCTCTCTCTTCCGGGTTTGTCCTTTCTTCCAGCTTTGTCCTTTCTTCCATTCCAGGAGCTTCGGGAGGAGGTTAGGGGAGGGAGAGGGGAGGTACGCATTATCGAAGCGAGTAACTCCTCTCTATCTCTCTGCGTGCATGACCGTTCTTAGTAGGTGGAGTGAATTATGTGGCTAATTGTTAGCAAACGAGACCTCAGCCTGCTAAATAGCTACAAGAAGGACGAGGACCGAATGGGTTCACCAGGCAAGTTGAACTGGTGTATTTCACGTGCTTTAGCGGAAGATTCATTTTGACTTTGCTCATCCTATCGACGAAAGTGCCTCTCCATCTCTCCTACGGACGACATACCCGGATTCCTTTCCAAACTATTGTTTTCATGGCAGCGCACCTTCCCACGCTCTTGTGCAGGATTCTTTCTCGTTTTGCATAATTGACAGACTGCTCTGTTGATGGACACATGCAACTGTTGAATTGCAGATAGAAACTCGAAGTGGGAGAGGTGAGACGTTTAGCAAAAGAGAGGAGTGAGAAGAACGACGAGTACGTGAGAGGGAGAATTGCACGAGGTAAAGCTGAAGTCGAAAGAGAAAACAAACAGGGGGGAAATCGAGGAATGATCACTGCCGCAACCGTTTTTGCTACTAAGGTGGTTTCTTCGTCGACTTGGTGGTCTGCATTTTGTCACGATCATCTTCACAATCGTGGTCTCCATTGCCGTTGTTGTCCGCCTTTGGGCTTTTAGAGTTGCTGGTTGCATGGACTCCAAACTGCATCTTCCCTTGTCTTTGGTCAGTTAGGCCTTGAGTTAGTATAAATCAGTGCTACTGTTGGTCCTCCGTCTTGCTGTTGTTAACGAGCAGTGCACTGTTAGTATGGTGCCACACAACGATGCTACGGTTTGGTTTCTCGTTACGTGGTTTTCACTCTCCTAGGTCCTCAGGATTGGGGCCACTGTGTTTGTGGCCGCTAGAACGAGTTACTGTTGTGCTATCAACTTCAGCTATATGTTGTGCAATCCACTCTAACAGTGGTTGTGTGGTTGTGGTTGTTATTCGAGTGCTTAGACTTGTAGACAGTTCGACGGACTGTTAGTAGGATCTGAAGCTGAGGTGACCTACTGTAGTAATGGAAGACGACTGTGTGAGCTGCCGCTGCTGAGGGTGCCAGACAACTGTTACCATGGGGCATGTGAGACAACTGTTGATGTAGTGACAGGGGCTACTACTACTATTACCGTGAGTGTTGATTGATTCGGGAAGGGGTTGTTGCTGCTGCTGCTGAACGCTCTGGTTCAAGAGACAACATTGCTGCTACGACCGTGTCATTGCTGTCAGCCTGGGTTTCAAGTGATACGGCTGACCTTTTACTGCAACAGACTGACTGTGATTTAGGCAGGCTTCAAATTAAAGGGTTGTTGGTGGATCGTTATTCTGCGTTCGGACCGTGATCTGACGGTGCGTTTCTAGGTTGCGCGATTGCATCCTCGTTAGCGGTTGGAGTGCGACGGTTTGAGAATGTGATCAGGCTTTTGCGGACGGGCTACTGCTGCGACTTGAGAGATTGTCAGGAGGCTGCTACTGGCGTTTTGGCCATGGTTCGACCGACTTCACTACGATCTATTTGACCATCATTGCGGGACCCTCATGCGATTGAAGATTACAAGGCCTTCTCATGTGAGTTGAGTTGACCCTTTCCTGTATCTCGAGCGTTGAGTTGACCCTCGTTCTTCCCTTCTTACTCTAAGTCAAGTCTGAAGTTACGAGAGGAAGGCGGCAGGCATGATTGCAACCCACAGGACCGCAGCAATGGTTGGATGCCATCAGTTGGGAGATCTAGCCATATAAGCCGGTAGCATATAAAGCAGAGGAGAAAATAAGATCCAGAGTATAAAATTGAGTGATAAATTTGGCCAGCCTGACTTATCCATAAGTTGGTTAGTTGGTCCTATGCCCCTGATAACACAAAGGGCAGAGAGATAATATAAAACTTGACTATTTTTCTTTCTAAACATAAGTTGATGTTTGAATGGGGATCCTCATAAGTTGAGGTGACCTGACCACTCGTCTGAATATAAAAATGGATTGTGACTCTACTTATTGAATGTAATTGTGTTGCGGTGTCGTACCAAATACCCTTACAAGGGTATTTGGCGTGCTTTTCTGCAGGTCGCACTAGTGCAGCCTCGACTGCTTGACGACGCACGTACGGAAGGGAGTTTAGGCCCTCGCGGGGGTAAGTGGCGCACGCGGGGTACTTGACGGCGAGGCGCAACCAAATGCATCTGAGGTGTGTGCAGCGTCACGGACCAGCGGGACGCACGACGTTTTTATTATTATCCTTTCTACTTTTACTTTTACTAAACGTCCTTGGCTCAGGCGACCTGCTCCGAGACCAGCGTCGAGACCTACGAGCCTAGTGCATTGTCGGGCACAAGTGGCCGTCGCGACGGCTGGTGACCATTGATCACGCGCCTCTTTCGGCGGGCCCGCTCGGGTTCCGGCGTGTCTTGGGCGCCAACAGGATTCGTCTATCCTACACACGTTGAAAACACAGATCGAAGGGGTCAATGTGCATGAGTATGGTGGGGTACGTGGTAGTGTTTTCCCTCGTTCAGCAGCAACAAAGGTGGCGGGGATCGTTGCGATGTACAGTCTACCGCCCACTGTCTGTTGCGAGAGGGTTGTGCACGAGCATGCCATTGGGACTAAGGAAACGGTGGATTATGCCTGAGCGGGGGAACCAGGGCAGTGACCGCAGTGCCCAGGCCTCTGTTTAACGTGAAAACCCTTCTCCACCTTGGTCTTCAAAATCGTCCTTTGGATTTTTACTACTGCATCGAATATCTGTACAGGGTCCGCCCCCCCCCCTAGGCCCATGCTTAGCCCTTATAGCAGGGTCGCGCCCTCGGCTCCGCAGTCGGCTGTCTGTCGGGGGCCCGAAAGGTAGTGGGTTGTCCCTAAGCAAAGTCGGATGGACAGGCCAGGGCACTAAACTGCGGCGGGCAGAGGCATGAAAACCCAGCTGCACCTAAGTCTTTGAAGGCTCGTTTGGGTACCTACTGCAACCACGGGGTCTCCACCGGGACCCTTTCTTTCCAGGCTAAAGCAAGCAACCTCCACAGTAGGCCTCGTTTCCCTGATCGTCATAGTGTCGAGTTGGCCCGCACAGCCAAAATGTGGGCCGCACGCCTCATTACCCTATGCTGTCGAGCAACTCAACTCGGAGGCGAGTTGATACTCACTCCTTAGCGGAACGCGACTTTTTGGATTGCCATCTCACTGTCTGTACCGGTTGCACCCGTTGTGGTGCCTGCTATAGCTTAGCGCACGACTAGGCACAAACGCGGAGTAAGGTGGTAGGAGATACATTGAGCCAAAGGCCATGAATGAAGGAAAGTAAATGTGGACGGGACGCCACTCAGGTGCATTCGAAGAAAGGAAAGGCGGAGTGGAGAGCAGAGCGCCAGAGAGCGGTGCTGAGCGAGACGCCATAGAGCAAGGGAGAAGCAACGAGCGTTAAAGCTAGGAAGCGGGGCATAAATGAGGAGGAATGAACCAAGAAAACGGGGTGTGCCAGGTGCGGGTAAACGAAGACTGAGATGGCGTAGGCGGAAAAAGGCTTGTGCGCACTTGGAAGAGCTTATCTCGTTCGATTCTTACCGGAATCGAGCGAGGAAAAGTGTGATTTCGGGGTTCTTGCCACGGATGAGTTCGGTGGTAGACTTAGTTTTAGTAATAGATAGTACAATAGAAGTTAGTAAAGAAAGGTAGGTGCGGGGAGATGGTGGAAGTCGGCTTTGGCAAAAAGAGGAAGATATGATTTCACGTTCGTTTCTCGAAGGGAACGGGCAAATAAAGATTCACATCTACTGTTTTTAGGGGCTGGCGACCCGGTTTCTAAACTCAGAACCACCAAAAGGTTGGTAGAAAAAGAGTTGGGGTAGAAAAGACGTGCGCGGTGGTTCTCGGAGGTGAGTTTGGGAGGAAACGAAAGGTAAGTATCTCGCTCGGTTCTTTACGGAATCGAGCGAGAGTAAAGTCGTTTTTGAAGTTTCAGCCATGGGCGAGACGTATGGTAAGCTTAGTTTTGCCAACGAGTGTGTAGGGTGGGAGTGAGGAGAGGAGAGGCGTGGGGGGAGGGTGTCGAGAAAACTAGTTAGAAAAGGAGAATGGGAGGTTGACTGCGATAATGTACCTTTCCGTGCTTTCACGGAAGATACATTCCTGTGTTCCCGAAGGCGAGTAAGTACGATAGAGGGGGAGATCCACTTCGATTGCACGATGGTACATAGAGGAGCAAAACCTGTGGTCTCGATCGAGCTATCTCTCGATATCGCAACAGTCACTTCTTCTCACAGGCTGAGCGTGGAGGAGGGATGAACCCACCCGTACTCTAGCGGAAGGTTCGTTCAGTCTTTTTGTACAGTACGGGCGTAGTCGGGGTTGGAATCCCGCTGACTACAGCTAAGGCCCGTGCATAGTAGTACCCCGCTTGTTCGTATCAGTACTGCACTCGATGAGGAGGAACAAGATTGCGCAAAAGAAGCAGTGAAGAGAAGCAGTGAAGAGAAGCAGCAGGGAGCGCGCCACAAGGTTGTAGAACTTACCTGCTGTCCGGGGCGCTGCCCACCCTTGCTAAGCGGAGTAGCAAGGGAACAACTGTGGAGCTAGAGACTCGCGTACTACTCCATGAAGAGCCCGGTTCACCAAACGAAGCTACAATAAACAAGCTGCTGAATTTGCAGATTTGGTTGTTGACCAGCATGCACCTTGTTTCATCCGCATGTGCGCTAGCAGACCGACCACGAAGGCGCAAATTTACTTGTAGTTAATATACTTGGTGGTCACGCTGCGAAGGAAGAGGTCCGTGTGATACAAAGCAAGTTAATTCAAGAGAGGTTGTGGGATTGCAGGTTTACCTGTTGGTTGTTAGACCGCCATCCCATCAGCCGGCGCGGCAAGGAGACCAGTTGCGGAGACTGTTGAATGGCCGACTGACTGAATAGCTGCTCAGCCTGCTGTATCTGAGTAAAGAAGGACGAGCCGCATGGCTGAATACCCGCTCGCTGGCTAATGCTCTGCCGATCGTATCATGCGACGCAGCTGCAGGCAGGCCTCAAGGAGTAGGCCTGGTCACGAGGCGGTACGCTATTCATGCTATAGGATGGAGTAGAGGGAGGGGAGCTACGAGACTGCGGATCTACTTGTGACCAATGAGTTTCGGGTCACGAGCCTGCTAAGAGAATTGAGATCGTTGAAGGGGAGTCTTTATTGTGAATTTGGAAGGTCGTCAGAAAGTTAACAACTGAAGGTTGAGTCCAGTTTGATCAAGTTGTTGTTGTATCCTGACCGTCATTGCGGGACCCTCAGGCGTGTGAAGATTGCAAGGCCCTCTCGTTGGGAGCTGAGTTTGTCCCTCTCTTGTATCTCGGGAGTTTGAACCCCCTCATTTTGCCTTTCTTATTTTAAATTTAATCTTGTTCTGAGAGGAACGCAGCAGGGGGGATTGCAACCCGTAGGACCGCAGCAAGACGCTATGGGGAGTCAGCCCATCGATCGCTGGAGCTCTGCCGGAACTCATGAGGAGTTGTGGAGGCAGGGAACTGAGAGGTAACCTTTCATCCCCTTCTATAAACCCAGTTATAACCCTTATCTGCACTCCTTACTATGTTTTGACTGAGTATACTGTGTGCATCCCTGCTTTGACTTTCCAGTTTGACTTTCTGGACACAAACCACACTAAGTAAAGGAATGTATATGCAATGTCAGTTTCAGTTTTATTGTTTGACGGAAAGCAGATTGTGGGATTGCATCTGGGGGAACGGTCGGCGAAAGGTTGTATTGCTTGTGTCTGACTGGTCAAACAAAGGCTGGGCAAGTCTCCATAAGTTTGGGGATGGCCCAGTGCTATGTTTATTTTCGATTGCATAAAGGACCAGACAGGTTCGCATAAGTTTGGGTGGTCTGTTGCTCTGACTTGTGAGGGCTAACTGTGATTGACTTTTCAGGAACCAAGCATGTTCTATAAGTTTGGGTGGCCTGGTCGTCTTGTTCAATTTGGGTTTCTTTTAGCTTCGTTTTTGTTCTGAATGAGTAGGTCTGAGCATGTTTCATCAGTTTGGGTGGCTCAGCCTCTTCCTGCTTTGGTTTTAAGAGAATGAACCAGGCTGAGGACCAGACATGTTATATAAGTTTGGCTTGTCTTGGTCCAATGCCACGCACATGCTGGAACCAAAAGGATATAACTTGGCTATAATTTATTACTAAATTACTTATGAACAGGCTAGTCGGACAGGGTTCCATAAGTTTGGGTGGTCTGGTTATAGCTTATCACAAACTGAAGAGTATATTAATTAAGAGTAAATTTGTGGTACGAAGGGGCAGACTGAATCTTGAGTTAAAGATGATCAGTTCAGTTATATGTTACCTCAAAAGACTAAGCGAAGATAATTATATAAAACTTGGATACTTAAACAGTTCATGGCGACTAGGGTGGCCTAGTCATATGCCCTAATAAGAAAAAAGTTGTTGTGCCCTGTGTTTGTATATACTCCATGGTTAGGCTAGACATATTCCATAAGTTTGGGTGGTCTAGCTTTATGCCTTATGTAAACTGGGTATAAAGGGACAAATCATTGAAAGATCATAAACTATTGTTTGATGAGGTTGACGTTGGGCTGGTGAGAGTACTTACCTTTTTTGTTTGACCTTGCATGTGACTGACTGAGATTACTACTTGGTCTGAGTTTCAGTTGACAGGTAGTTGCTTTGGATGCTCGCCACATGCTAGAACCATAGGATTTAGTTTCAATTTCTCCATTCTCTGAGCTAAGTTTTTTTTACTTAGGTCGATTTCTGCATTTTCTTGGATCTTTTATTATACTTGGTCTTGTATAAGTCTTGGTAAGCCACTTTCTCTACGGGAAGCGCTGCCAAAATTTCTACAAAACCAAGGAGTTAGTCAAAATTTGACTTTTCAAAGTTCAACTTGTCTTATTTTTATATAAGGCTTAGTAAAAATATGGAAAGTCTCTTTTTCTAAAGGAAGTCCTACCCAAAGTCTTGCTAATTCAGGGGATTAAACAAAACTGGACTTTTAAAGATTGAAGATTATTTCTGTTTTCACATTTAGGCTGATATAAATTCTGGAAAGACTCTTTTCCTACGGGAAGCGCTGCCGAAATTTTCTTAGTTTAGAGGAAATAGATTATATTTTTGACAGGTGGCGACTATGACAATCCACTCTGTATTGAGGAGATTCTGCGATAAGTCTACCTTTCTTCGGACACTTGCTTAGAGGTAGACCTAGGCTTGGCTATACTTGAGTGAGAATGTGTCATGGAGATTTGATCACCATACATTGACAATTTAGATTGGACATTGACCTGTCGTATGATACAGGTTTTCTTTGGACATTCGATCCAAGATTTGGACTAAGTTTCAGCCTGATCCTGTGAGGATCATCTTCTGTTATCACTGATAACAAGTCGGTTGGTTCATCGTCGACTTGTCGGCTCACAACACAACTTTGTTTATACCTGTACCTCCACTTGATGCCTTAGCCCTGAGATTTGATATGTTTCTTTGAGGGTTTTAACCAAATTTATTTCAATGACCATTATAAAGAACTTATGAGATTTATGAAAAGTTGAACTATGATTGGGGCTTGAGTGTGTGAGGCGTGGTGTGAGTTACAAGAACAATAAAGTTGACCACATTGGTGTATGACAATGTGGCTATCGTTTGTGCTTATGTTTTATGAAGGTTAGTATTTGGAGCTTGGTACATGAGCCGTACTTTGGGGGCAGTGAGAATGATAAGCATGTGACGCACGAGCTGTATACCTGATGGGTTTATGTTTCCCCTTCCTTTACTTTAGGGGTAACTTCGGTGCAGTCACGAAAATAGTTTGTAATTGCATTTGAAACTGCATTTTAGTTGTTTAGTCAGGGTCCGAGTTTCAATTGCAGTTGAAACTCGGGCTGCCTTTAGGTAGAAGTTCACTCAGGGCCCTCGTCTATCCACGAACAACAGATAAATAAACAACAACAATATCACTTATGTTGTGATTGCGGTCCGATACAGGATGCTACAGTACTTGTCCGGAACTGAATGAAGCGAGGCAGTTGGCTGCCTCGCATGGAATCCGCCCTGCCTGGCTGGCAGGGCGCTACAGGGACCTGACAACAATGTAGCATATCAGAAAGTGAAATGCACTGAAAGCCTAGGATCTAGCAATGACGAGAGTGGCAACAACCAGCAGCATATTTGCAACATTCACAAGGTGTCAATGTGCACGATGCAAAGAGTGAAACAACGAGAAATCAACAACAACACATTCGTATCATTATCATCATAGGATGGGAAGCAGCGCAGCGAAAGATTTAGTAGCAAAAGGACATGTGGATGACAATATGAAAGGGAGAAACTTCGGAAGGGCAAAACATTAGAAAGATTGCCCTTCCACTCACACACATAGGGAGAGATCCATAGACATGCGAGAGAGAAGGGGGAGGGATATAGTAACCAAGTCCAACCCAGGTCTGATCTCCGAATGTCGTGCACAGTTCAATCCCAATATAGAGTGTAAGTCCGATCTGAATGTCGTGTCCAATAAGGCAAAAGGCCGTGTCCAAACAATGTCTGCAGTTACCTCTATCTCTACTCTAATAAAGAAGAAGAAGAAGAAGAAGAAGAAGAAGATGAAGAAGAAAAAGAAGAAGAAGAAGAAGGACTTCGGAGGAGTAGGAGGAGAAGAGGAGAGGAGAAGAAGAAGAAGAAGAAGAAGAAGAAAAAGAAGAAGAAAGTTAGGCGCTTTCTGCACTTACCTGGCGATGCTGAACTTGCAGGTACCGCGGAGCCAGCTATGGCGCTGGTGCAGGTAAGTCCTTTTCTCTCTCTCTCTCTCTCTCTCTCTCTCTCTCTCTCTCTTTCCCTCTCTCTCTCTCTCTCTCTCTCTCTCTCTCTCCACTACCCTCCTTGGTGTTGGACCCCTCCAGCGCTGTGCCTCATGGCCGATGAGCAGCGCAACTGCAGTCTCAAAATAGCGCAGCAGGGAGTCTCCAAAATAGTGCAGCATTGAAGTTCCTGAACCAGCATAACGCTGGATTTCTCCTGGTACCTTCTGTCCACGAACTGGGCAACGACCCAGCTTATGTAGCGCTGGGCCAGGACTGAAAACCCACGGCCTGCGTTTTGGGCCGTGCAGATCGAAATCCGATCCACGGTCCAGATCGYAGGCTTTGAAACTGGTTCAGYCCYTGGCCTAAAACGGYCTGCCTGGGTCCCTACSRGACGTCCAGGCCCTGTCCAGGATTCAGTTTCCTGGTACCTGGCTTCGAACCGGTCCTGTGCGGACGTACCCGGCCTCAACGTCGGCCTGGGTCCGAACAGGTAGCAATCTGTTCGAAAACAAAAGAAAAGGTCC
>BFEA01000323.1:1107118-1160112 GCA_003427395.1 Chara braunii | reverse complement strand
AAAAAAAAAAAAAAAAAACGGCCATGTGCCTGATTGAACTACTAGAAAAAGCCAGCCCGAGTTTTAAGCTGCTAAAACGCAATTTCAAATTCAATTGAAACTCAGACCCTGACTAAACTGCTAAAACGCAGTTTCAAATGCAATTACAAACTGTAACCCTGACTGCGCCGTAGTTTTCTCTGTATTTTATCTCAAAATTTGATTTGATATATGAGTGTTGGGATGATTAATTATTTTGATGTCGCTTGTTAATTTTTATAGTTGGACGTTGTAGTCCGTGGCAGCCGTCAAAGTCAAACCCCTTGACTTCTTTCCAGATCCTGGATGATAAAGCTGGTCTCCAAGGCGACAAGAGACGATTGCCATCACACGTATGAACCTGTGTACCACCCACTCTCCGCAGAGTGCAGAAGAGGGTGTGGTTTTCAACCGCACTTTGCAGTTGTCCATCGTCGAGAAATCAATCCCTCAAGGCGGGTGTCAGCCGACACTTGAGTGTCGAAATGCGACCCTCAAGATTAACGAGGACCGCATGAGTATGGGTACTACATAGTACGCCATCATTGCGACTGCTTGCGTATGCTTGCATTGCGAGTCGATATGAGTTAGCCCTGCGTCCGCACGATTTTATACTAAGTCTCGCGCGCGACGCCTATCCGATTTCCGCATCGGAGAATTATGGGATGGTTACTAAGGGACTAGGAGTGTTGTCGCATTGTTTGTTCTATGTCGTTCTGTATATGTATGTATGTATGTGTGTGTGTTTTATTTTTATGTTCTTTAGGGTGGTGTGCGCGTGGTGTGTAGGGTGCGTCCTAGTCGACCGACGACGAGTCACGCTTGGGACTTCAGCCCCCCAAGACATCGGTTCGCGTGAGGGTACGATACAGGCGTAAAACCTTGCATACCCCTTATACTACAACGAACGAGAAACGCCCTCGGCTGGTCCACCTCTGCGATTGCAGCTGATTAGCTTTCGTACTGTGGACTTGTAGCTCGACGAGGATATGCCCACCGAAGGGAGGTGATGGCTCCCGTAAGGTGGAGGTAAGTCGTGCCTCGGGTAGGCCCTATCCTGTCGTAGGGGCTCGCGAGAGGTATGGTTGGCGCACTCGGTCAGAACGGCTTGTGGAAGCTCCATATGTATTCACAACGAGGATTAAAATCCAACTCCTGCGTGACGCAACCAGGAGGGTCCCGCCTTGCCTTGTGCGGTGCCGGACTGATGCGCTCGACAGGTGGCGCTGTTGCCAGGGATAACGGTTGCCTGCCGTTGTCCCTGGCGGAACGATATCCGTGTATGAGAAAGTGAGAACTAGGCAAAATGAGAAGTTTTATTTAGATTTATATCGTTGATTGCTTGACATCTTGACTATCGTTAAAGATGTCTTAAGACTGTGGCTTAAGTGTGAGGTGCTGACTATAAA
Source organism: Chara braunii (assembly GCA_003427395.1). Classification (NCBI taxonomy): domain Eukaryota; kingdom Viridiplantae; phylum Streptophyta; class Charophyceae; order Charales; family Characeae; genus Chara; species Chara braunii. The sequence continues at coordinate 1,158,685 of BFEA01000323.1, read as the reverse complement.
CATATGTGCGGTTTACTTGAGGAAGGAAGTGTTGGGCTATACACTTACGTACTCTGACAAATGTAATAGCTATTTCAGCGAGCACCTTGTAATCCCAAGTATCTTTTGATAATTGGGCGATACGTGACATGTTTGATGCGGCCTTGGTTGAGTTGAGGCAGCGTCCGCATTGTTGGGTATGTCCACTGCCGAAGCAAACTCAGTTGATAATTGTCAAAGATACGAGGCTAATGACGTATTACGTGAGTAATGAGCTAAGCCTTCTTTGGGATATAAAAACGTTAAGCTGAGGCGTCTCCCCTTGGTCAATAGAGTATCGCTTTAGAGGAGGCTTCTGAAAACGTGAGCGACGTGGATGAGGGGGAGGGGTGAATGATAAACGCGAATTGAGGGGTTTAATTACAATATTTCCTTAAGTTTAGACTGAATTATGGTATGATAGGTACCATGTGCCTAGATCCTTCGATGATATCAGTTAGCGATAGGTTGAGTCACCTAGGGGATTGTATAGATGTAACTACCGATAAAGTTTGAAAAGTGGTGGTTACTTAGCTAGCGGTTTGACTAACCTGAAGAGAGGCTTATGTTTTAACTGTGTGTAATATATATGTATATATATTTTTTTATGACAATTTTTATCTGATTGTTGCCATATATACGTTTTTCTGTTTTTTTGTTTGATGTCTGACTGACGACGTATGTATGGATTGTCTTTCAGAGAGGACATACACTTTGCATGAAACCCACATCTGGCATGGGATCAGAGGTGAATGGGGTGACTCATTCCTGGGGAAGGTGGTCCTTCCTCAAGGGAGTTTGTCAATGTGCATAATTTGTCCTCAGTGGAAGTGCATTCTGAAATTGTTAGTCCCTCGTTGAGGCTTAAGGAAGGAATTATCAGTCTCGGGGATGATAGTGAGACTCACGAAATTATATTCCTGGTCAATTAGTGGGGTGTTGTTATCTTTCCTATGATAGGAGAGTAACTACATTATCTGTTGGGAGAGGAGGAAGGGACTTATTACCTTGTTAAAACTGTGATGGCCAAGTGGAACAACTACTGCTTAGTAAGAGCGGTTCTGAAGTAGCGACCTAGATTCGTCTCGCTTTAAACAGGGCCACCATATTTGTAAGGGTGCGAATTCGCTGTTTGTTGCCTTGATAGATATGAATGGGGTTGTCCATCTGACCATGATAAGGTCGGTGAGGTATAAGCGCTGAAACCAGAGAGGGTTGCGGTGAGGCTTGATCTTTAGAGCGGGGCTAAGTAGTCAAGATGTTATCTCAAGAGGATTACACCGCTCCTCTGTATTATATGCTTTGCTTAAGAATTGAAGGGGTAATAATTGTATCATATTATTTACTCATTGCCAGTCTTATTTTTTGCCTTATGGAATATGAAATATGTTGTTTATCTTGTTATATGACTGGTAGTTGAGTTGGGTTCATATTGTTGTTTATAAAACATATCATACTCTTCAGCTACAACCCTTGCAAATAATTTGTGCTTATCATGTTGTGAATTATTTATTATTTATCGTAGGTTGTACTGCATTTTTTTGGAGTTATGATTGGAGTATCCACCTACGTGGCAAATGTATATTGTGTCATTCCTTGATAATAAAAATCATAAGTGGTTAATGCATGAGTTATGATTTGCTTAATAAGAGCGGTTCTGGAGTAGCGACCTAGGTTCATCTCGCTTTAAGCAGGGCCACCATATTTGTAAGGGTGAGAATTCGTTGTCCGTTGCCTTGATAGATATGAATAGGGTTGTCCATCTGACAATGATAAGGTCGGTGAGGTTTAAGCGCTGGAACCAGAGAGGGTTGCGGTGAGGCTTGATCTTTATAGCGGGGCTCAGGAGTCAAGATGTTATCTCAAGAGGATTACACCGCTCCTCTGTATTATATGTTTTGCTTAAGAATTGAAGGGGTAACAATTGTATCATGTTATTTACTCATTGCTAGTCTTATTTTTTGCCTTATGGAATATGAAATATGTTGTTTATCTTGTTATATGACTGGTAGTTGAGTTGGGTTCATATTGTTGTTTATAAAATATATCATACTCTTCAGCTACAACCCTTGCTGGATATTTGCTTAAAGTCTCTCTTCGGTACCGCCGTTGGTCTCCATAGGTTCTTATGTGCGCTTTCATGATAAGTAGTAGGGTAATTTTAGTGGGATATATTTTATATTTGACCTAGTTGTCGGACTTCCTTCGAACCTCTACCCTAACACTGCTCGTTGTTGTTCAACATGTGATGGGGTCGAGAGAGCTCGGGATGGAAGGATCTCAAGGGAAGATTGGGGTCGAGGAACTCGCCTCTCTGCTGGGTCTACGAGATTGGGAGCGAGACAACCTACCCAAGGTTGAAATCAATTTTTTCAAGGGCTATTATGTTTCTGACTTTCTGGATAAGTTTGAACAAATAGCATCTCATTGGGAGTGGAATGAGGAACAGACGCTAAAGGAGGTTATAAAGCATATCTATATAAGTTTGAAAGAGGAAGTTAGTGGGTTGGTTAGAAGAGCAGGTTTATCATGGAGGAGGTTTTATGATGACATGTGGAATAAATACCGGCTAGGTGAGGAACAACTGACCAAAGACGATCTGAAGAAGATAGATCGGTACAATTATGTGTCTGTAGAGCACTTTCTTATGGAGTATGAGCGAGCGTCCCGCAATGTCTGGGCGTTGTCTGAATATGACAAGTGTTTTGTCTTTCTTATGAACTTTACAGATGCAGAGCAACATGATTTGATCCGTGGGACAGAAGAGAGACTTATATGAGACAAAATACGAGAGAATGTTGTAGAAGGCGATTTTGATCAACACCTCTGTCATACTTTGCGGGAAGCAACGAAAAGAAAGGAGTCGGTGGATAATGAGAAGAGTAGGCATGGCAAAAGACCAAATGACCTTGCGGCAGACACTTCTGACGATATGAGAGGTAGGTTTTAGAATAACGTTAAGATCGTCAAATGAAATCATAGATGGAGCAAAGAGCAGAAAAAAGAGTAATGTGTTGAGAGAAAAGAGGTGCAGACTACAATGAGAAATGTTGCAGCTCATAGCTGTGAGAGGACGTTTGACGCTCCTAAAGAGAAGGGAATAGAGGAACGAAGGGTTCATGAGGAAGTCGGTATAGCCCTACCGCCCACTGCGTCTGATCCTAAAAAAACGTGTGACGACAAGGGTACGTTATGAACTGTAAGTCGTATAGGACAAAGGAATAGCAGAGGGCGAGAATGGTGGGCAAAGATAGTATGTGCTTGTTGTGGAAAGACTGACCATACCCCTCGCATGTAAGACTCGGATGGTAAAGGAAGGAGATAAGGGATGACACCGTTCGCCTGAGTTTACAACTTTTATGAGACATATATTTTACTTTGTATATAGTTCCGATTTCGAAAGAGAATCCTCATCTTTTTGGGATTGTACGTACGCTGTGAGCCTGACTATCCACTCTCTAAGCTGATTTTAGGTCTGGTTGAGTGCAAGTGAAAGTCTTATAACATTCAATTGTCTGTACGCTGACGTCCTTTTATTTTTGACAGAACGGTTGGGGTTATTTTGTGTATATCAGTCTTTTATGATTCGTAAGGTATGTTATATAAGGTCCTTCGCTTCTGATTGGGACCTGGAATTGTGATGATTTGAGGCTTGTGAGGATCTGAAATTCAAAATAATCTGATTCTCTTCTGAGGACCATCCTGATATGGGTTTTGACTCCCCCGGGGTGCAGATTCGTGTACATTTTAGTTGTCATTGGCATTCTCACCATTGTGGCCTTGTGGGTTTTCGGTTTTTATTATAACTGACGTATGAGAAAGAAAAAAATAACAATGTGAAGAAAAAAAGGTGGATGAAGTGTGCGAACCAAAGAGGGTTTGATAAAGTGAAGAAAGCGTGATTATAAGTGAAAGATGTATGAGAGACTTGAACAGTCCAGAAAATTATGTGAAGAGAGAGGTTATGCATGAAGGCGACCTAAGTGGTTACTGGCTTCATTTTGACTCATCTTCAAGTGAAAGATACCTTAAAGTTTATATGGATAGTCCATCCATGAGTGGGGGGATGGCTGAAAAATTTTTATGGTTGATTCTCCTTCAAGTGGGATGGGGTCTTAATAAATCTTATAGAATGCTCATCCTTGAGTGGGAGGATGGTTTGAAAATATTTTTTTTATGGAGTAAGAGTTTTATCCTCGACCAAATCGGCAACTCCACTATGTTGGTTCTCAGCTGCCGGTAAAGGTGTCATCTGTGCCAGGGAAACCTGTCAAGTTCTGGGAGCCCTTGCTTGGCCAGTGGTTGTGACTCACAGTTGATTTTTGTGTGTGGCAGAGGGTAAGGAAAAAAACGTTCAAATCGACATCCCAACTTGCATAGTCATGTAATAGCTAGTGAAAGGCACACAAGCAATGAGGAAGCCTGCTGGTTCTAAGTCCTTCACTTAACTTATTATAGGCCACAAGCGGTTTAGTCAGTTACAACGACTTCCATGATTAAGACTCCTTGAGAGATATAAGTTTTGACTGAATATCGGTGGAAGTGTCGTCTGCGGCAGAGAAAACACACCTGATTTTTTGAACCCTCCAGTCGACTTTAGTTTGGTTGAAAGTGGCGTGTCAACGAGTGTGTAATTTTAAGCAGTAAGAACGTGAATTTTATTTTCGGAAGAAGATTATGAGAGCTTGCTCACTAAGTGAAGCTTATGAGTGATATTGACAAAACGTGTGATGAAACGAAGAACCGTACTCATAAAAGTAGGATTTATAAGCAAAAGGGATGATTTTCCTTTATTTTGCAAGACTTAGTGAATACCCCCATCCATCCGTTTGATGAATCGCTAAAATGAGTGACTTTTGCTTAACAGTAATGACTTGTGGGATTGGGCTTAATGGGGTCTACCTATAAGGTGCATTTGTGGCATGTGTGATGGGGTCAAACACCCTCATCTTCTAGTTAGTTGAAAGGTTAAGTGTCTGATTAATCCCCACAATGGGGTGTTCCTTTGGGGAAGAACTCGAAAAAGAGTGTATAAATCAGTTGAGTTTAAGTAATTAACCTGTGGAAAAAAAAAAGGTTTAAATAAAGCAAGCAACCTCCACAGTAAAATGTGTGCCGCACGCCTCAGTACCCTATGCTGTCGGGCAACTCAACTCGGAGGCGACTTTTTGGATTGCCATCTCACTGTCTGTACCGGCTGCACCTGTTGTGGTGCCTACAGCGTGGAGTTGTTGTATAGATTAGCGCACGGCTAGCCACAAACGTGGAGTAAGGTGGTAGGAGATACAGTGAGCCAAAGGCCATGAATGGAGGAAAGTAAATGTGGACGGGACGCCACGCAGGTGCACTTGAAGAAAGGAAAGGCAGAGTGAAGAGCAGAGCACCAGAGAGCGGTGTTGAGCGAGGCGCCATAGAGAAAGGGAGAAACAACGAGTGTTAAAGTTGGAAAGCGGGGCAGAAAAGGGGAGGAATGAACCAAGACAACGGGGTGTGCCAAGTGCGGGTAAATGAAGACTGAGATGGCACAGGCGGACAGAAGACTGTGCGCAATTGGAAGAGCTTATCTCGTTCGATTCTTATCGGAATCGAGTGAGGAAAATTGCGATTTCGGGGTTCTTGCCACTGGCGAGTTCGATGATGAACTTAGTTCTAGTAATAGATTAGTACAATAAAAGTTAGTAAAGAAAGGTAGGTGTGCGGGTAGATGGTGGAAGTCGGTTTTGGCAAAAAGAAGAATAAATAATTTCACGCTCGTTTCTCGAAAGGAACGGGCAAATAAAGATTCACATCTAGTGTTTTTAGGGGTTGGCGACCCGGTTTCTAAACTCAGAACCACAAAAACGTTGGTAGAAAAAAAGTCAGGGTAGAAAAGACGTGCGCGGTGGTTCTCTGAGGTGAGTTAGGGAGGAAACGAAAGGTAAGTATCTCGCTCGGTTCTTTACGGAATCGAGCGAGAGTAGAGTCGTTTTTCAAGTTTTGGCCATGGGCAAGACGTATGGTAAGCTTAGTTTTGCCAATGAGTGTGTAGGGTGGGAGCGAGGAAAGAAGAGGTGTGGGGGGAGGGTGTCAAGAAAACGAGTTACGAAAGGAAAGTGAGAGGTTGACTACAGTAATGTACCTTTCCGTGCTTTAACGGAAGATACATTCCTGTGTTCCCGAAGGCCAGTAAGTATGATAGAGGGGGAGATCCGCTTCGATTGCACGACGGTACATAGAGGAGCAAAACCCGTAGTCTAGATACGAGCTATCTCCCGATATCGCAGCAATCGCTTATTCTCATAGGCTAAACGTGGAGGAGGGATGAACCCACCCGTACTCTAGCGGAAGGTTCGTCTAGTCTTTTCGTACAGTACGGGCGCAGTCGGGGTTGGAATTCCCTTGACTACAGCTAAGACCCGTGCATAGTAGTACCCCGCCTGCTCGTACGAGTACTGCACTTGATGAGGAGGGACAAGATTGCGCAAGAGAAGCAGTGAAGAGAAGCAGCAGGGAGCGAGCCACAAGGTTGTAGAACTTACCTGCTGTCCGGGGCGCTGCCCACCCCTGCTAAGCGGAGTAGCAAGGGAACAACTGTGGAGCTAGAGACTCGTGTATTACTCGATGAAGAGCCCGGTTCGCCAAACGAAGCTGCAATAAACAAGCCGATGAATCTGCAGATTTGGTTGTTGACCAGTATGCACCTTGTCCCATCTGCATGTGCGCTAGCAGACCGACCACGAAGGCGCAAATTTCCTTATAGTTAATATACTTGGTGGTCACGCTGCGAAGGAAGAGGTCCGTGCGATACAAAGCAAGTTAATTTAAGAAAGGTTGTGGGATTGCAGGTTTATCTGTTGGTTGTCAGACCTCCATCCCATCAGCCGACGCAGCAAGGAGACCAGTTGTGGAGACTGTTGAATTACCGGCTGACTGAAGAGCTGCTCAGCCTGTTGTATATGAGTAAAGAAGGACGAGTCGCATGACTGAAGACCCGCCCGTTGGCTAACGCTCTGTCGATCGTATCATGTGACGCAGCTGCAGACAGGCCGCAAGGAGTAGGCCTGGTCACGAGGCGGTACGCTGTTCATCCTATAGGATGGAGTAGAGGGAAGGGAGCCACGAAACTGCGGATCTACTTGTGACCAATGGGTTTCGGGTCACGAGCCTGCTAAGAGAATTGAGATCGTTGAAGGGGAGTCTTTATTGCGAATTTGAAAGGTCGTCATAAAGTCAACAACTGAAGGTTGACATCAGTTTGACCAAGCTGGTGTTGTATCCTGGCTGCCACTGCGGGGCCCTCATGCGAGTGAAGATTGCAAGGCCCTCTCGTTGGGAGTTGAGTTTGTCCCTCTCTTGTATCTCGAAAGTCTGAAACCCCTCATTCTGCCTTTCTTACTCTAAGTCTAATCTTGTTCTGAGAGGAAGGCGGCAGGCGGGATTGCAACCCGTAGGACCGCAGCAAGACTCTGTGGGGAGTCAACCCACCGATTGTGGGAGCTCTGCCGGAACTCAGGAGGAGTTATGGAGGCAGGGAACTGAGAGGTAACCTTTCATCCCCTTCTATTAAACCCAATTATAACCCTTATCTACACTCCTTGCTATGTTTTGACTGAGTATAATGTGTGCATCCCTACTTTGACTTTTCAGTTTGACTTTCAAGATACAAACCAGACTAAGTAAATGGATGTATGTGCTATGTCAGTTTCAGTTTTATTGTTTGACTGAAAGCAGATTGTGGGATTGCATCTGGGGGAAGGATGAGAGAAAGGTTGTATTGCTTGTGTCTGACTGGGTCAACCAAAGACCGGGCAAGTCTCCATAAGTTTGAGAAGGGCCCAGTGCTATGTTTATTTTTGATTGCATGAAGGACCATACAAGTTCCCATAAGTTTGGGTGGTCTGGTTGCCTTGACTTGTGAGAGCTGACTGTGATTGACTTTTCGGGGACCAAGCATGTTCCATAAGTTTGGGTGGTTTGGTCGTCTTGTTTAATTTGGGTTTCTTTCAACTTTTTTTTTGTTCTGAACGAGGAGGTCTGAGCATGTTCCATACGTTTCAGTGGCTCAACCTCTTCCTGCTTTGGTTTTAAGAGAATGAACAAGGTTGAGGACCAGACATGTTTCATAAGTTTGGGTGACCTTATTCCAGTGCCACACACATGATGAAACCAAAATGATATAACTTGGTTGTATTTTATTACTACATTACTTATGAACAGGCTAGTCAGACAGATTTCCATAAATTTGGGTGGTCTGACTATAGCTTATCACAAACTGAAGAGAGTATTGATTAAGAATAAATTTGTAGTACGAAGGGGCAACCCGAATCTTGAGCTAAAGATAATCGGTTCAGTTATAAGTTACCTCAAAATACTAAGCAAATAAAATTATATATAATTTGGATACTTAAACAGTTCAGGGCGACTAGGGTGACCTAGTCATATGCCCAAATAAGAAAAAAGTTGTTGTGCCCTGTGTTTGTGTATAGTCCATGACTAAGCTAGACATGTTCCATAAGTTTGGGTGGTTTAGTTTTATGCCTTATGTAAGCTGGGTATAAAAGGACAAATCATTGAAAGATCATGAACTATTGTTTGATAAGGTTGACATTGGGCTGGTGAGAGTACTTACCTTTGTGGTTTGGCCTTGCATGCGACTGAGTGAGATTAATACTTGGTCTGAGTTTCAGTTGAAAGGTAGTTGCTTTAGATGCTCGCCACATGCTAGAATCATTGGAGTTAGTTTCAATTCCCGCATTTTCTGAGCTAAGTTTTTTTTTACTGAGGTTAATTTCTGTATTTTCTGGGATCTTTTATTATACTTGGTCTTGTACATATCTTGGTAGGTCACTTTCTCTACGGGAAGCGCTGCCGAAATTTTTAAAAAACCAAGGAGTTAGTCAGATTTTGTCTTTTCAAAGTTCAGTTTGTCTGACTTTTATATATGACTTAGTAAAAACTTGGAGAGTCTCCTTTTTTGAAGAGAGTGCTGCCCAAATTTTTGCTAATTCAGGGAGTTAAATAACAATTGAACCTTGGGTTTAGAGAGTTAAATAACAACTGGACCATGAAAAGTCAAAGTCATTTTAAATTCTGCACTTAGCTTTGTACAAATTTTAGTAAGCTACTTTCTCTATGGGAAGCGCTGCAGAAATTTTGCAAATCCAACGAGTTAGTCAAAATTTAACTTTTCAAAGTTCATCTTGTTTGATTTTTATATATGGCTTAGTGAAAATCTGGGAAGTCTCATTTTCTAAAGGTAGTGCTACCCAAATTTTTGTTAACTCAGGGAGTTAGACAAAATGACTTTGAAGATTGAAAATTATTTATGTTTTCACATTTAGGCTGATATAATTATGGGAAGATTGTTTTTCTACGGGAAGCGCTGCCGAAATTTTCTTAGTTTAGAGGATATATACTATATTTTTGACAGATGACGACTCTGGCGATCCACTCTGTATGGGGGAGATTATGTCATAGATCTACCTTTCTTTGGGCACTGGCTTAGAGGTAGACCTAAGCTTGGTTATTAGGAGAATCTTGAGTGAGAACGTGTCATTGAGATTTTATCTCCATATATTGACGATTTAGCTTGGGCATTGACTTGCCGTATGATACAAGTCTTCTTTGGACATTCGATCTAGGATTAAGACTAGTTTTAACCTGATCCTACGGTGATCATCTTTTGTTATCACTTATAACAGGTCGGTTGGTTGATCGCCGACTTTTCGGCTCACGACACAACTTTGCTTATACCTGTACCTCCACTTCATGCCTTAACCCTGAGATTTGATATGTTTCTTTGAGGGTTTTAACCGAATTTATTTTAATGACCATTATAAAGAACTTATGAGATTTATGAAAATTTGAACTATGATTGGGGTTTGACTGTGTGAGGCGTGATGTGAGTTACAAGGCACAGTAAAGTTGACCACATTGGTGTCTGACAATGTGGCTATTGTTTGTGCCTATGTTTTTATGCAGATTAGTATTTGGAGTTTGGTATATGAGTCATACTTTGGAGGCGGTAAGAATGGCAACCATGAGTGTTGGGATGTTTATTTATTTTGATGTCGCTTGTTAATTTTTATAGTTGGACGTTGTAGTCTGTGGCAACCGTCAAAGTCAAACCCCTTGACTTCTTTCCAGATCCTGGATGATAAGGCTGATCTCCAGGGCGACAAGAGACGATTGCCACTACAGGTATGAAACTGTGTACCATCCACTCTCCGCAGGGTGCAGAAGAGGGTGTGGTTTTGGAGGTTGTCCAGCGTCGAGAGATCAATCCCTCGAGGTGTTTGTCAGCCGACACTTGAGTGTCGAAATGCGACCCTCGACATTAACGAGGACCGCATGAGTATGGGTACTACAGAGCACGCCATCATTTCGATTGCTTGCGTACGCTTGCATTGCGAGTCGATATGAGTTAGCCCTGCATCCGCACGATTTTATACTAAGTCTCACACGTGACGCTTATCTGATTTCCGCATCGGAGAGTTATGAGATGGTTACTAAAGGACTAGGAGTGTTGTCGCGTTATTTGTTATATGTCGTTCTGTATATGTATGTATGTATGTGTGTGTGTGTGTTTTATTTTTATGTTCTTTAGGGTGGTGTGCGCGTAGTGTGTGAGATGCGTCCTAGTCGACCGACGACGAGTCGCGCTTGGGACTTCAGCCCCTCAAAACGTCGGTTTGCGTGAGGGTCCGATAGAGGCGTAAAACCACCCGTACCCCCTATGCTACAGCGAACCAGAAACGCCCTCGGCTGATCCGCTTCTGCGATTGCCGCTGATTAGCTTTCGTACTGTGGACAGGTAGCTCGACAGGGATATGGCCACCAAAGGGAGGTGACAACTCTTGTAAGGTGGAGGTAAGTCGTGCCTCGGGTAGGCCTTATCCTGTCGTAGGGGTTCGCGAGAGGTATGGCTGGCGCACTCGGCCGGAGCGGCTTGCGAAAACTCTATGTGTATTCGCGACGAGGATTAAAATCCAACTCCTGCGTGACGCAACCAGGAGGGTCCCGCCGTGCCTTATGCGGTGCCGGACCGATGCGCTCCACAGCGGAGGCTGAGCGAACGCATAAGTTGCGGGTTGTTCGGTCAGATACGCTTGTTGCTTGTTTAGGCGGGCTAGACTACTCATAAGTTGAGTAGCCTAGTTCTACGCTATATGTAATCGTGTGGGCTGGCTAGCCACATCATAAGTTGGTGTGTCCTGGTCATACGCCTTTCGTCTTTTATTCAAACAGAGGCTGGACTCCTCATAAGTTGAGGTGGCTCAGTTATTTCGTGTATGCTAAATGTCCAGGCTGACCGGTCTCACCATAAGTTGGTGCGGCCCGGTCTCACCATAAGTTGGTGTGGCCCGGTCATACGCCTTAAGTCAATTGTTCAGGCAGAGGGTAATCACACAGTAAGTTGGTGAGGTGAGTTTTATGCCTTATGTTTATTCGTTGAACATGGTTGTATTGCGAAGGCTGGGCGAACGCATACGTTGTGGGTTGTTCAGTCATTCGCGCATATGGTTTTGTCAAGGTTGGGCAAAACTACTCATAAGTTGGGTAACCTAGTTCTATGCCATATATCACTGTTTGGGCTGACTGGGCACATCATAAGTTGGTGTGTTCTAGTCATATGCCTTTTGTCGTTGTTCAGGCAAAGGATGACCCCTCATAAGTTGATGAGGTTCAACTCTGTGTGTATGCCGAACGTTTAGGCTGACCAGCCTTACCATAAGTTAGTGTGGCCCGGTCACACGCCTTATGTGAATCATCTAGTCAGAATTTGGTCACACCATAAGTTGGTGTGGTTTGGTCCTATGCCTTATGTATACCTGTTTTACCAGGTTAGGGCACCATAAATTGGTGAGACCTAGTCATACAAACTGGCAGGTCAGTCACATCCATAAGTCGGATTGGCTGATATTATGTCTTATGTAAGGAAGGGTAAAAAAGGAATAACGAGGGATTTCAAACGAATTATGTGATCTGGGAAGGAACCTGAGGGTTTGCGAGAGATGTTGTTGCACTCACCTAGGTATGTTTTTTGCGGACTATCTCTGGGAATTTCTTTTCGATAGTTTACTCGTCTTAGATGCTCACTGAGTGCTGGAGTCATAAGTAGGTGAGATGGATGTTGGGAGGAAAGCTTGGGATAAGATAAGATTGACCTTGCTAGAAGTGAGGATTGGTGTTAGCTCACGATACCATCTTCAAAGAAGGGTCGTGTAAGCTATCTCTTGTCCTAACTACTAAATATGTGTCAGGAATTAGTCCCAACTTGAAGTATAGTTGTAGTTTGTCTTTGCATTTTCGACTTTGTATATATCTTGGCAGTCTCCTGTTCTTACGGGAAACGCTACCAAAATTTGTACAGATCTCAAAGAGTTAGTCATTTTTTTATACCTGGAAATTCTGAAAAGACACTTTTTTTATGGGAAGCGCTGCCGAAATTTTGCAGAATTTGAAAAGTTGGAATATTTTTCAGCTAGGTGAAACTTGACAATCCACCCTGTTCAGGGGAGATGCTGTCAAAATTATCGACGACTTTGGTTCCAGTTGAAGGAAGGTAGAAGATAACTCAGTAGAGGAGCTAGGCTACGAGGTGGAGCACGTTCTCTTGTTGGCTCCAACGTAGTAGTGATTTTTTTTTGCCTGTACTGTGATGCAATTACACTTTCGATTGAAGGCTCGATTCATTCAGCCTAATCCTATAAAGGGTCACTCTTCAGTTATCCTTCGATAACAGGTCGGTTTTCGACTCAACTCTACTTCATTCTCGCTACTCAACCTAAAGGCCTTAACCCCTGTGGATTGCAATGTTTCTTTTGGGTTTTTACCGGGTCTTTATTGAATGACCATGTAAAAAGGACTGAGTATTTTGTTTTGGGAAAGTGGACAAAGGTTGGGGTTGTGTGTGGATAAGGCAAAGGGGTGTAAGTGCAAAGAGTGGTTGAAATTGACCCCGTGTAGTGTATGCTCTGTCGATGTGGATCTTTGATGTGATTGCAGGTATGTTCTGTGAATTGAAATCCAGACTTCGTTTTGCTTCTGATCATATGTATATATTTTTGAAGGAAGTCACACAGTGATTGTGAGAGTGATCGTCTCTTATCTCATAACTTTTATATCATGTTTCTTGTGCTCACACGACCCTTTGAGGCCGTGCGTAGTGATTGAAGAAGTTACGCACTTAGGAGAGAAGGGAGAACCCCTTTTGCCTTTTGCTTTTTAAAATTATTATGGTTGGACGTTGTAGTCCGTGACATTCGTTGAAGTAGAACCCCTTGATTTTTCTCCAGACCCTGGATGATGAAGCTTGCCTCCTAGACCACCAGAGTTGATTGCCACTACAGGATGGAACCTGTGTACCACCTACTCTCCGCCACTCGCAGTTAACGACCACCTGAAATTTCAGAATGAATGATTCTGAAATGGTATAAAACCACTGAAAAGGCATGAAGACACTTCAGGTCATTTCATAAGTTTCGGGTCGTTTGCATGACAAGTTTTATGTTTTTCTTTTTTTTTTTCTGCCTGTTTTTTCAGCCAGTTCAGGTCATTTCAGAAATTTCAAGTGGGGACCTGAAACCGCTGAAGTGGCTGAAGCTTTTGAAAGAGGTTTCAGGTACCCTCATCCAACCATTTGGATGGGTGAAACCCCTTTCAGAACCTTCAGCCACTTCAGATCATTTCAGGAATTTCAGGTGGGGACCTGGAACCGCTGAAGTGGCTGAAGCTTCTGAAAGAGGTTTCAGGTACCCCCACCATTTGGGATCGGGGGTACCTGAAACCCCTTTCAGAAGCTTCAGCCACTTCAGATCAATTCACAAATTTCAGGTGGGGACCTGAAACCGCTGAAGTGGATGAAGTTTCTGAAAGGGGTTTTAGATACCCCCATCCAAATGGTTGGATGACGGTATCTGAAAGGCTATGACCCCTTTCAGAAGCTTCAACCACTTCAGGGCATTTCAGGAATTTCAGGTGGGGACCTGAAACCGCTGAAGTGGCTGAAGCTTCTGAAAGGGGTTTCAAGTAACCCCCATCCCACCATTAGCAATGGATCTGTAGGCAAATTGAAAGTGGTGTATCAACCTGAAGTGGCTGAACTGCCTGAAGGTGGTTTTAGACAACCCCATGTATAGATTCACACACAATCTGAAAGTGGTGTAGTAACCTAAAGTGGTTGAACTGCCTGGAAAGGAGACCTGAAAATATATGCACCCGCTAACCATGTCTCCTCTCCGTAGGGTGCAGAAGAGGGTGTCGTGATCAACCGTCTTGGTGGTTGTCTAGCGTCAAGAGATGAACCCCTCAAAGCGCGTGTCAACCGACACTTGAGTGTCAAGACCTGACCCCCGAGATTATCGAGGGTCGCATGATTTTGGGTATGACATAGTACTCCATCGTTACGACTGCGTATGTATGCTTGCATTAATGGTCGATATGAGAAAGTCATAGCGCCTACGCGGTTTTATCTTGAGTCTCCCATACGACGCCTAACCAATTACTGTATTAAAAGGTTATGGGTCGGACACTGAAGGGACTATGAGAGTTTGCTTTGTATTTGTGTGTATTTTAATGTTATTGTGGTATAACGTGTGGTTAGTGGGTTGCGTCCTAGTCGACCGACAATGAGTCACGCTTGGGACCCCAGCCCCCCAATGCGTCGATTCGCGTGCGGGTCCGATTGAGGGGCGTTGACCGCACGTACCTCCTATTCTACAACGAACGAGAAACGTCATCGGTCGGGCCACCTCTACGATTGCATACGAAAAACTTTCACATGTGGTTCGATAACTCGCCGGGGATACACCCACCAAAGGGATGGTCATAGCTCCCGCGGGTGGAGGTAAGTTGTGCCACGCGTGACACTATCCTGTCGTAGGGGCTCGCGAGAGGTACGGCTGACGCACTCGGCCAGAGCGACAAACCTCGCTCTACGACGAAGTCCTGCAAAATCCTGCGTGACGCGGCCGGGAGGGTCACCCTGAGGGACTTATGCGCTCGACAACGCCCGAAACGAGAAGGGAATGGAGAAGCGAAGGGTTCAAAAAGAAGTTGGTATAGCCCTAACCCCCGCTGTATCCAATCCTAAAAAGGAGTGTGATGACAAAGGTACATCGTCAACTGTGAGTCCGACAGGATGAAGGAATAGCAGAGGGCGATAACAATGTGCAACGATAGTATGTACTTGTTCTGGAAAGACTGGTCATACCCCTCGCAAATGTAAGATGGCAAAAGAAGGAGTTGAAGGGTGAGACCGTTCACAATAAATTAGGGTTTGGTATCTCCCAATAGCTATTATCACTTTACTTGCCTCATCCATAGCAAGAGAGAGGTAGAGTAATGTCAGCAGTCTCGAATGACTTATAAATAAACATGCGGAATGCTATGACGGTGCAGAAGACTCGGTTGCTAGACTAATATGTGATTACCTGCTTATTCTGCTTTTAGGCCGAGTCTACGAGTTTTATGAGACATAGGTTTCATCTTGCATGTAATTATGATTCAGAGTGAGGGTTCTGGATCTAACAATGTTTTAAGTC
Source organism: Chara braunii (assembly GCA_003427395.1). Taxonomy (NCBI): domain Eukaryota; kingdom Viridiplantae; phylum Streptophyta; class Charophyceae; order Charales; family Characeae; genus Chara; species Chara braunii. The sequence goes on along the minus strand of BFEA01000323.1, from coordinate 1,143,143 downwards.
CTTCACTTAACTTATTATAGGTTGCAAGCGATATAACCTGCGTCGGTGAGTCCCAGCTATTATGATTTTGAGTGAGGGTTCTGGATCTGATGACCGTTCTAGTTAAGTCAGCAGTGTTAGAACGTTGTTAGATATTGTCCTTGAGACTACTTTAAAAAACATTTGGATTAGTCGTCCGGTGCGATGAGGACGTTGCTTAATAGGGTCCAAAAATATTGTCGTACCAAATGCCCTCAAAAGGGTATTTGGCGTGTTTTCTGCAAGTTACACGAGTGCAGCCTCGTCCAGGAGACGATGCGTTTAAGGGAGGAGTTCAGGTCCTTGCCTGGGTAAGCGGCAGTGTCGTGCGCATCGGTCCGGCACCGCACAAAACAGGGCGGAACTCTCCCGGCCGCGTTATGCAGGAGTTGGTCTATTCCTCGTCGCGAATATATAATGGAGCTTCCGCAAGCCACTCCTGCCGAGTGCGCCAGCCATACCTCTTTGCGAACCCCCACGACAGGATAGGGCCTACGTGAGGCACGACCTACCTCCACCTTACGGGACTTGTCACCTCCCTTCGGTGGGCGTACCCCCGCCGAGCTACCAGTCCATAGTACGAAAGCTAATCAGCTGCTATCGCAGAGGGGGACCAGCCGAGGGCGTTTCTCGTTCGCTGTAGCATAGGAGTTACGTGCGGTTTTACACCTCTATCGGACTCGCACGCGAATCGACGCCTTGGGGGGCTGAGGTCCCAAGCGCGACTCCTCGTCGGTCGACTAGGACGCATGCCACACACCACGCGTACACCACGCTGAAAAACATAAAAATAAAAACGCACACACATACACATACATATACAGGACGACACAGAACAAACAACGTGACAACACTCCTAGTCCCTTAGTAGTCATCCCATAACTCTCCGATGTGAAAATCGGACAGGCGTCTCGCGCGAAACTTAGTATAAAACCGGGCGGACGCAGGGCTAATCTCAAATCGACTCCCAATGCAAGCATACGCAAGCAGTCGCAATGATGGCGTATTATGTAGTGTCCATAATCAAGCGGTCCCTCGGGGATCTGAGTACCACTTATGACACTCAAGTGTCAAACTCGAAGTATCGTGAGGGTCTACCCCTTCACGATATTGCACGGCTGAAGGAACAGTCATGCAACCTCCGTGGCACCTCCGGCCTTTAGGATGAATGTCCCGGCACGCAGGGCAGATAGACTCCCCGCGGGGCGTGATCCCTTCCATGTAGAGCCTACTAGGACCTGGGATGTCCTGGACAATGACCTCGAATCAAGGCCCAGGACCAACGTCCGACTAAAAAATCTTTAAGAAGCATTCAACAATAAAAAGGGGTTTCCTGTTCTTTCTCACCCTCGATCCCAATTAAACCCTTAAGCGTGGATCCCTCAGGCCACGCGAACACCCAACATAGGTATATACATGTATATATGTTAAGGGAGAAAAAATATGTGACGATCACTTCTCACAATCACAGTGGGACTCCTCACAACCATATATATGTGTGTGATCGCAGGCAGTCAAATCCAAAGTCCGAACCACAGAACATACATGCAATCACATCAAAGAATCATCCAAAAAGTTCACGCACTACATGGGGTTAACTTCAACCATTCTCTATACTCATATCCCCTCTCTTTAGTCATGCAAGCCCAACCCTTGTCCTACCTTCCATAATTAAATACTCAGTACCTTTGTTTAATGGTCATTCAATAAAAGTCCGGATGAAAACCTTAATAAAACAATAGAAACCACTAGGCTAAAGCCTTTTAGGTTGGGTATTGAGGATGAATTGGAGTTGAGTCGTAAACCGACGAATCGGCAACCGACCTGTTATCAGGGATAACAGAAGGTGATCCTTGTAGGATCAAGCTGAATCTAGTCCTGATCTCGAATCAAACGTTCAAGAGGACTTGTAACACAAGATAGGCCAATCCCCAAACTAAATCTATTAGTCCAAATCGAGAGTAATCTCTATATCACGATTTTACCAAGAATCATCCTACTTAACTAAGCCTGAGTCTACCCCTAAGTCAGTGCATAAAGAAAAGGTAAACCTTTGGCAGAATCTCCTCTATACAAAATGAATTGCCAGAATTATCACCTGTCAAAATATAATCTAACTTCTCTAAACTATGAAAATTTCGGCAGTGCTTCCCGTAGGAAAAGTGTCTTCTCATAATTTATAATAACTCAAATATGAAAACAAAAATCAAACTTTAATTATGGAAAGTCAAATTTTGCTTAACTCCCTGAATTAGTAAAAATTTGGGCAGCATCTCCTTTAGAAAGGTAGACTTCCCAGATTTATACTAAGTCAGATATGAAGTGAAAAACTATACTTGAGTTCGACTTAGAGCAAAGTTCAATTGACCCCTTAGATTTGTAGAAATTTCGGCAGCGCTTCCCGTAGAGAAAGTGTTATTCCAAAATTTATACAAAGCTAAGTTCAAAGTCTAGAAAATAATTTGGACTTTCCAAAGCTCAATTTTGTCTAACTCCTTGAATCAGCAAAATTTGGACAACGCTCCCTTTAAAAAACGAGACTTCCCATATTTTTACTAAGTCATGTATGTAATTTAGACAAATAGAGCTTTTGGAAGTCAAAATTTGACTACCGTTTTTGCAGAAATTTCGGTAGCGTTTCCCGTAGAAAAAGTGGCTTACCAAGATTTATACAAGACCAAGTATAATAAAAGATCTCGGAAAATGCAAAAATTGACCTAAGTAAAAAAAAAAAAATTGGCTCAGATAATGCAGGAATTGAAACTAACTCTTATGGCTCTAGCACGTGGCGAACAACTAAAGCAACTACCTATCAACTGAAACTCAGACTAAGTAGTAGTCGCACTCAATCTCATGCAGGCTAGACCGCAAAGGTAAGTACTCTCACCATCCCAAAGTCAAGTTATCAAACAATAGTTCATATTCTCTCAATGATTTATCCCTTTATATCCAACTTACATAGGACATAAAGCTATATCACTCAAACTTATGGAACATGTCTAGCTCAGCCATTGAGTATACACAAACACAGGGCACAATAATTTTTTCTCTTCTTTGGGCATATGACTAGGCCACCCTAGTCGCCCTGAACTGTTTAAGTATCCAAGTTTTATATAATTATCTCCACTTAGTCTTTTGAGGTAGCATATAACTGAACCGATCACCTTTAGCTCAAGATTCAGTCTGCCCCTTCGTACCACAAATTTATTCTTAATTAGTACTCTCTTCAGTTGGTGATAAGCTATGGTCAGACCACCAAACTTATGAAACCTTGTCTGACTAGCTTGTTCATAAGTAGGATAGTAATAAAGTATAGTCAAGTTATAGCCTTTTGGTTCCAGCAATTGTGTGGCGTTGGACCAAGACCACCCAAACTTATGGAACATGCCTGGTCCTCAGCCTGATTATTTCTCTTAAAGCCAAAGCAGGAAGAGACTGAGTCACCAAAACTTATGGAACATGCTCAGACCTCCTCGTTCAGAACCAAAAGAAACTCAAAGAAACTCAAAGTAAACAAGGCGACCAAGCCACCCAAACTTATGTAACATGCTTGGTCCCTGAAAGTCAATCACAGTCAGTTCTCACAGTCAGAGTAACCAGACCACCCAAACTTATGGAACATGTCTGGTCCTCCGGGCAATCAAAAATAAACATAGCACTAGGCCTCCCCAAACTTATGGAGACTTGCCCATCCTTTGATTGACCCAATCAAACAAGAAATACTGCCTTCCTCCCATCCTTCCCCCATTTGCAATCCCACAGTCTGCTTTTAGTTAAATAATGAAACTGAAACTCACATTGCGCATACGGTCCTTTACTTAGTCTGGTTCGTGTCCTGAAAGTCAAACTGAAAATCAAAGTACAAATATAGGCAATATACTCAGTCAACCATAACAAAAAATACAGGCAAGGGTTATAATTGGGATTATAGAGAGAAAACAATGATTACCTTTCAATTCCCTGCTTCCAGAACTCCTCCTGAGTTCCGACAGAGCTCCAGCAATCGGTGGGTTGACTCCCCACAGAGTCTTGTTGCGGTCTTAAGGGTTGCAATCCCGCATGCCGCCTTTCTCTCAGAACATGACTAGACTTAGATTAAGAAGGGTAGAGGGATAGGGGTTTCAGACGCTCGAGATACAGGAGAGGGACAAACTCAACTCCCAGGAGAGGACCTTGTTACCTTGATACGTCTGAGGGTCCCGCAATGATGGTCAAGGATGCAGTAGCAACTTGGTAAAACTGAAGTCAAACTACCGATTATTGGTTTCCAAATGACTCCCCATACAGCAACTAAGGGCACCCCTCCACAAGTCTGCAACCTTCGCGACTCGTCTCCTACTACCCCGTCCGTCATGATGAACAGTGCACCAGCTAGCAACCAAATTTGTACCCCACAGTTGGCCTGTTGGTTGCTTCGTCCCACTGCGTAGCAGCATGTTGGCTCTAACGGTGAGTCTATAACTCCTTACGATCGATCTCCCTGTCGACAGTCGTAAATCACCTTGCAATGTTCGCAATTCTAAATACATTGGCTATAGGCGAATATGGCCCCCCCTTCCTTCTCGGCTCGCCCCAGGCCGCTTCAACCGCGGTAGAACGAATAGTGTACCAGGTAACAGCCAAGCCTGCGCCCTGTTGCTGGCCTGTTGTTGCTTTGACCAATAGGATGAGTCGCGCGCTGGTCAACAGGTAAGTCTTTAACTCTCGTGGCTCACTCCTCTGCTGCTTCCAAACGACGGGATGACCGTGGGCCAGCCACAGGTAAGTCTTCAAACCCACGGCTGGCCTCACGCCTCTTCCACCACAGTGACAACAAAATCGAATGAATCTTCTGCTAAAACCACAGGTAGATGCATGCGCGACGAAACAGTCTCGTAACTCGTTGTTCGGTTCTCCCTGCATCGCCAGTTACAGGTGAGCTCTCTCTCCCCCTTTCTCTCTCATTGCAACGTCCCATGCTCGCTCCCAGCCGGTTCATCTACCTACGTTCCAATGAATCTTCCTCTAGAACACGGTCAGTTGCACTTGGGCTCAACGGGTATCATTACCATTGTCAGGCAAACCGGCCTATTATTCTCTCATTCTTTTAACTATCTCCTAATCTATCATCCCTATACTTAGTCCTAGCGCCATATTCAGGATCGCCTTTCCCCAATCCTTCACTTTCGTTTCTCTTCTATGGGATCCGCTGCTCCGCTCTTCTTCCCGCCTCCTCCTTTCATCACTCTGCCATGGCAATCACGCAGCTCTTTACGCCCATACCGGACTGAACACTACCCTAGCGTGAAAACCGAGCCAGCCATCGCACTCGGAATGGCTAAAAATCTTTGAAACGACCCCCCACAAGTCCACTTTCATAAGAAATCGGGCGAGTTAGTTGATTTCTACCTCCACCATATTCGTTTTTCCGATACTCTGTACACGAACTTTCCTACTAACTTTCTTCTCACTAATCCATCGCCAAAACCAACACTACCATCGAAATCGCCTGGTCTAGGAACCTTTATTCCGACCTTTACCCCACTCGATTTCATTAAGAATCGAGTGGTATCTCGATTTCTTCTCCCCGTCGCTCCCCTCTTCCGTCATAGCTCGGCGCACTACTTTCTTCATCTAGCTTCTAATCTACTAACCTTTTTTACTAATCTAACACCTTTAATGAATTGGCCCTATCAATAAAACCCAAAATTGTTTTTTTTTCCGCCCAAATCCATTAAGGATACAACATGATACGCTACTCTAGCTCCTACCATAGCCTTTCCTCGTGTCCCGCATGCATCCGGCATGACTTCGCGTCCGGATTCATTTTCTTTGTTTATCTGTTCTCGTGCCTCTCGTCACCCCTGTTGCCTTAGCGCCCGTAGCTGCGCTGCCTCACCTTGCCCTACTGCCCCTAGCGCAGTGCTCAGCAATCACTATGGCCCGAGTTTGCTTGTTCCCAACGTCCCCTTCGTCGACTGTACTTGTGGGCTACCCATACTCCACAACAGCGTTTGATGACACTGACCGTCGGACGGTGATCAAGGAAACCGAAATTTGTGTAAGGGGCGTGTTAGCTACTTACCTTCGAATCAGTCTGTCCGACTGAGCAAGGCAATGAGGCGCGTGTCCCACGTCCGGCTGTTTCGGGCGGTAGTAGGAAAACGCGGCCTACTGCGGAGTCTACCGATTTTAGCCCGAGAGATGTGGGTTTCATGCAACTAGCCTCCATCGTCTAGCCTCCCCCCCCGCCTGCCCGACTGACTATGCCCAGGGTCAGCCCACCATCTTCCGGATTCAACGGTTATGCTCACACTCAAACCTCTCACAGCAAGCGGCGGGTGGCGAGCCATGCGCTCGCAGCGTCCCCTGCTACCCCCAGCCTGGAGCCCCACAGGCCATTTCGGAATGTTTTCTTCGATCCGTACTTTCAAAACATGAGGGGCAGGGGAATTAATCCACACGCCAACACTCCGGGACCTACACGGGCTCGTCAAAAAGAGGTGTATGCCCTAGGTCCTCGATTGGCTCGACGACCACTACGTGGTCCCTTCTCGCGTCCGACTTAGGAAAGTCAAGTATGAAACTAAGTAAATAGCGACGATAATATAAAATTAAATACTTAGAATTTTTTTAACCATCAGAAGATGACGGTCGCCGTTAATACCGCCTCGACTGTGTCTACGGCAGAACCAAGGAGGATAGCCCCGTCGGCCCTCAACCCCTCGGTCCCTTCACGCTATTCTGATATCCCCTCGTCGCCACCGCTCGATCTCAATCCCCTTGACGGACCTCTAAATAAACAAGCACTGCGCGACGCGTGGATTATCGAAATGCTTTCAAAATGTTTGTTCCTTGTCGCGTGGTTGGAGAGGTGTGAGACCGACCGTAGAGAGAGAGAGAGGGGGCGGGGTGCTTACAGCCGATAGAGTGAGAGCGGGCTGATAGCAGCTGATAGAGAAGGCAGGCTGTAGGTGGTGGTTCGTGGTCTTTTGAAAGAGTAAAGACTGACAGATTGAGAGATTTTTCGTGACTCTACGGGTGGTGGTGTATGGCCGTCATGGAAGCTTACCAGGTCCAGACATTGCAAGGTTTGACGGATTGGGAGCTGGTTCCTTATTTCCGCCGGCGGCAGAAGCTTAGGACATCTCGAGTGTCTGCATGAGAGCCATTAACGAGTAATTGTTGTTTTCGCTGGTCAAGCTGTCGGGTTGTTACAAGTTTTGCCAAAGTTCACATTGCTGTCACTCTGTCTACGTTTACCGCACTTTGTGCTAGCGGCCACAACTGAATTTTGAGAACATTCGACCGATTGCATGACCAGCCGAGTCGTGTGACTACCTCACTGCGGGGAGGAAGGAGACTGCAAATTTGATCCCCAGGCTGTGTTTCGAGCCATGGCCAGCGCATTTCGAGCCACAAAATTATGAGGAATGGCTGAGTTTTGTTGAAGGGATAGTTGATGCAGTTGTGGGTGGGCTTAAGTTCTGAAGGGAGTTGGTGCTACGAACTAGAGATTCGTCAGAAGAGTTACTTCGGCAGTTTGACTTTGTTGACCAAGCTAATACATTTTGGCTGCCATTGCGGGGCCCTCAGGCGAGTGAAGGTATCAAGGCCCTCTCCTTCGAGTCTGAGAGCACCCCTCTTGAATCTGAGAGTCTCAAACCTACCTTCTTCTCCCCTTCTAACTCTCAGTCTAGTCTTGTGGTTACGAGAGGAAGGCAGCAGGCGGGATTGCAACCCGTAGGACCGCAGCAAGACTTTGTGGGGAGTCATCCCACCGATTGGGGGAGCTCTGCCGAGACTCAGGAGGAGTCCTGGAGGCAGGGAATTGAAAGGTAACTGTTGCTTTCCCTCGATAAACCCAGTTATAACCCCTATCTGTACTTCCCATTGCATCGTTGACTGAGTATATGGCGTGCAACCCTACTTTGACGTTGTTTGACCTTCAGGACACTGAATCAGGCTAAGTAAAGGAATGTCTGCCCAAGTTCAGTTTCAACTTTATTGATTGTGTGAATTCATATTGTTGAAAGGAACTGCATCTGGGAAAGGCAGGATGGAGGACTGTTTTGTATGGGGGTTGACTGGGTCATCAAGGCTGGGAAGTCCCTATAAGTTTGGGGAGGCCCAGTGCTCTGTTTCTTTTGGTTTTGATTGGAGCGTCACACCCTTCTATAAGTTTAGGGGGTCTGACTGCTTTGGAGGCTGGGAGGTCCCCATAAGTTTGGGGAGACCTCGTGCTGTGGATTGCGTGGAGGGTCAAGCTGTTCTATAAGTTTAGGTGGTCTGACGACTCTGACCTGTGAGGGTTTGACTGTGTTCGATTTTCAGGGACTCGGGGCACTCAATAAGTTTTGATGCCTTAAGTTGCCTTGTTTTCTTTGGGTTTTCCTAAGTTTCTTTGATTCTGAATGAAGGAGTCGAGCCATTCTGTAATTTCAGGTGGCTTTGTCTCTTCCTGCTTTTATTTCAAGAAAAGGAATCTGGCAAAGGGGCAGACTCTTCTGTAAGTTCAGGGAGCCTGGCTCCATGCCACGCACATGATGGTTCAGCGAGAAATGAATCTGGCAGAGAGTTGAATCCTTCTGTAAGTTCAAGGGGTCTGGCTCAAAGCCTCGCACATGCTGGAACCCAATGGTTATAACTTGGTTATACTTTACTACGATTTTATCTAAGAACGATCTAATCAGACTGTTCTATAAGTTTATGTGGTATGACTATAGTCGTATCACAACTTGAAGAGAGTATAACTAAGAGTAAAACTGGTGGTAAGTTGGGGCAGGATGAACTGAAGTTAGTTCAGTCCTATGCAACCTTAGAAGACAAAGGGAAGACAAATATATATAACTTGGATATCCTAAACAGTTCAGGGTGACTAGAATGGTCTACTCATATGTCCAAAGAAGAGAGAAGTAGTTGTGCCCTCTGTTTGTGTATACTCTTTGGCAAGTTAGGCTCATTCCATAAGTTTGGGTGACCTGACCTTATGCCTTATGTAAACAGGGTATAAGGGGTTAAGTTACTGAAAGTTGGATTACCTGACCATAAGTTTGGGTGACCTAACCTTATGCCTTAGGCTCTGTCCAGATGAACTTGAGATGGTGAGAGTACTTACCTCAGTGGTTGGGTCTGCATGTGGTTGAGTGAGATTACTACTTGGTCTGAGTTTCAGTTGGATAGGTTGCTCGCCACATGCTAGAGCTATAGGAGTTAGTTTCAATTCCTGCGTTTTCTGGGCTAAGTTTTTCTTACTTAGATCAATTCTCGCATTTTCTAGGATCTTTTTTTTTTTTTTGTATTTGGCTTTGTATAAATCTTGGCAAGCTACTTTCTCTACGGGAAGCGCTGCCGAAATTTCTACAAATCCAAGAAGTTAGTCAATTCATGACTTGTCAAAGTTCAACTTGTTTTTTCTTTATATCTGACTTAGTAAAAATTTAGAAAGTCTCATTTTCTAAAGGGAGTGCTGCCCAAATTTTTGTTAATTCAGGGAGTTAGACAAAATTGGACTTTGAGAATTCAAAGTTAGTTTCAAGTTCTGAACTTAGCTTTGTATAAATCTTGGACTAACACTTTTCTAGACGGAGTGCTGCCGAAATTTCTGCAAGACTAAGGGATTAGCTAAATCTTGTCTAAGTTGAACTCAAGTTGTCTTTTGAGTTCATATCTGGCTTAGTATAAATCTGGGAAGTCGCCTTTTATAAAGGGAGTGCTGCCCAAATTTTTACTAATTCAGAGAATTATATAAAATTTGACTTTCCAGAGTTAAAGATTATTTCTGCTTTCATATTTGAATTTATATAAATTATGGGAAAACACTTTTCCTACGGGAAGCGCTGCTAAAATTTTCTTAGTTTGAAGGAGATCGATTATATTTCGACAGGTGGCGATTCTGGTAGTCCTCTCTGAATAGGGGAGATTTTGCCATAAGTCTATCTTTCCTTGGGCACTTGCTTAGGAGTAGACCTAGATATAGTTAACTAGGATGATTTGGGTAAGATCATGGTATGAAGATTGTTCTCCATGGACTTATAGGGTTAGCCTGGGGCATTGACCTGTCATGTGTTACAGGTCCTCTTCGTCGTTTGATTCAAGTTCAGGACTAGATTCAGCTTGATTCCTTGAGGATCAACTTCTGTTATCACTGATAACAGGTCGGTTGTCGATTCCTCGGTTTACGATTCAACTCCAATTCACTCCTGCCACTCAACCTAAAGACTTTAACCTTGTGATTGAACTGTTTTGTTGTGTTTTCACCCGGGCTTTATTGAATGACCATCCAACAAAAGTACTGAGTATTTATTTAAGAGTTGCACGAGTGAGGCTTGTATGGCTAAAGCGAGGGGTATGAGTGCAAGGAATGGTTGAAGTTGACCCTGTGTAGTGCGTGGACTTCTAGTTGAATCTTTGATGTGATTGCAGGTATGGTTGTGGTTCGGCTTCTGGATGTGACTGTCTGCGATTACATACATATATGGCTGAGAGGAGTCTCACTGTGACTGTGAGAAGTGATCGTCCTATATAAATAAGCCTTATATATATATATATTTATATGTGCTTTGGGTATGTGCGCGGTTTACTGAGATCGTGCGCAAGGGTTAACTAGGTTATGATTTGAGAGAAAAAGGAGATCCCCTTTATTCTTTGCTTTTTAGAGTTTGTGTGGTTGGACGTTGTAGTCCGTGACAGTTGTCAAAGTCAAACCCCTTGGCTTCCGGCCAGGCCTAGAGTGAGACTCATCTCCAGGGCAGTAAGAAACGACTGCCACCACAGGTATGGACCTGTGTACCACCCACTCTGCACAGAGTACAGAAGAGGGTGTGTGGTCTTCAACCGCGCCTGGCGGTTGTCCAGCGTCGAGAGATTAACCCTCAAGGCGCGTGTCAGCCGACACTTGAGTGTCGAATGCGACCCTCGGGATTAGCAAGGGCCGTTTGAGTATGGGTACTACATAGTACGCCATCATCACGACTGCTTGTGCATATTTGCATTGCGACTCGATATGAGATAGCCCTGCATCCGCGCGATCTTATATCAAGTCCCGCGTGCGACGCCTACCTGATCTCCGCTTCTAAGAGTTATGGGATTGCCACCGAGGGGCTAGGAGCATTGTCGTGTTGTTTATGTTGTGTTGCGTTTTATGTGAACGTGTGTGTGTGTTTTATTTTTTGTGTTTGTGAAGTGGTGTGCGCGTGGTGTGTGGGATGCGTCCTAGTCGACCGACGACGGGCCACGCTTGGGACCTCAACCCCCCAAGATGTCGGTTCGCGTGTGGGTTCGACAGAGGCGTATTACCGCGCGTACCATTTATGCTACAGCGAACGAGAAACGCCCTCGGCTGGTCCACCTCTGCGATTGCAACTGATTAACTTTCGTATTGTGGACTTGTAGCTCGGCGGGGATACGCGCACCGAAGGGAGGTGACAACTCCCGTAAGGTGGAGGTAAGTCGTGCCTCGTGTAGGCCCTATCCTAACGTAGGGGCTCGCAAGAGGTATGGCTGGCGCACTCGGCCGGAGCGGTTTGCGGCAACTCCATATATATTTGCGACGAGGATTTAAATCCAACCCCTGTGTGACGTGGCCGGGAGGGTCCCGCGCTGCCCTGTGCGGTGCCGGACTGATGCGCTCGGCACCGCCAAGGTCATGTACAACATGCACTTGGAACACATACAAGTAGCGATAGAGAAAAACAATGAGTCTCTTACATAGTTAATCATTAACATGGATCGCCGTTAGACAAGTGAGGTCTATCAATCATCAATTATGAAGCGTGTGTCATATCAACCACCAATAGTGACGGATCGGAAAACGAAGAAGAAAAGTTAGTGATGAATAGAGGGGGGAAGGAGCGTGAGGAGGTTGGGATCGTGGAATATATGAGGCAGAGGTTGGACCACTATATGGAAATGACCGGCAAGAAGATCAAAAGCCTTTGCGTGAAGAGAAATATCAAGTGGGAGAGGAAAGATAAGAATGCATGGGAGCTAGCAAAACAAGATACCGAAGAATTCACAAAGTTGCTGAATGGGGATGGTTGCGACAACACCGGAGACGATCATGATGAGGAAGACGAGAGTAACAACTCCGACAATGAGGAGGAAAATGAAGTCATCCCGGGGAACTAGCTCTCTCAAAGAGGACTCTGCTCCGCGTTCTCAGAAGAATCTGCAATGCGATCAAGACGTACGAAGGAGAAACCAAGCAGGATTTGGAAATTGCCTTTCAGATTAGAACTATGCTCGCAATTTGGTTGGGTTTGCTAAATCGGGTCAAACCTTTATTAAGTACTGGGTGAACTGGAACCTAGTTAGACTCTCCGAGACCGAGAAAACTGGATCGTGTGTGTACCTTCTCGTTTCTCCTTTATGTAAACAGACCTATATAGGCCAGACTAGCAAAAGGCTCGTTGAACGATGGAGGGAACACTCGAGATGCTCGTTTAATCCTATATATAAAGTACATAAGTAGTTGGGGAAAGAGGGATCGGAAACGTATACTATCATTCCATTATGGTTTGGCACACAACATGAATTAAAAATGATGAAAACGAAGATCATTAATAGCGATAACCCAGACCTCAACCAAAGGAAATGCAAACCAAATAGGAAGCAAGGAAAAGCGAGAAAGAAAAAAGGAAGAATGAGTTATATCCAAGTGTGGCAACCCATCTCCTTTAACTCCGACCTTCCCGATGATACAAAAACAGTGAACCTGATTAATATTCTGAAAAAAACAAAGGTAAAACACAGACCGGTTCGGATCCAATGTTCAGGGGGCAACAAATGGATATCATCATGGAGGCTGATCCGTCTGGTCTACGGGGAATCTGAATTTAGAACCTACGATTGTATGATATTGTTGAAAAATATGAAAACACTATTTGAGGAAGGTGGGAACTTTGAACTGACATGTCTTGTTAAAACCGCATCTGCAACAGATAAACGAAAGGTTGAACTTATCTTCTTGTTGAGGGCACCATGGAAACGAAAAAAGATTCTAAATGGAAACGGCGTTGTACAACTACTCAATGTGTTGAAAGGTCTTAAATGCATCAACACAAAAAGAGGCAGGCAAATTATTCGCAGTCTAATCTCAAATTAAATAAAGAAGAGATTAGGAGTAAATCTGAGGGAGTGGATGGTCATTAAAATACAATTTTGCTTATCGATTGATAAGAAATGTGTCGAGCATGAAACACGCAATTCGATTAAAGGGAAGGTCAGTCCCTGCGAACTCGCAGACCTGATGCAGAAGAAACTGAGGGTAGTATGGAAAAAATTCAGATCAGTCTCAAACATCTTGCATAACCATAGGACAGTGACCTCTAGACCAGTTCCATAATGCTCATGTCAGAGGTTCGAACTGCCCAAGTATAATGGGCACGTACGGGTCAGATTAAACGATATCGAAGAGATTGATCCCTTCCTATACAACTCCCGGAATGTCCCCTTTCCCGGACGAATTGCATGCCTAGACTCGATCACTAATGCCTGCAGAAATGGACTGCCAAATTTGAAGAAAATTGTAATCACGGATCATTTTTGGGTGTCACCAACAAAGATAACAAGAACGAGAGCAATAAACACGGAGGGTGCAATCACAATAGAATATGTGTACGGAGTGAAGCATGCCTTCGCTGGACTTGTAATGTCTCCTTTGGATCGAAATCCAGGGGCAACATTAATCGAATGTCCAATATTGTATCATGATGGTTTGAGGAAGACATTCAATGACAACCCAGATTTTGAAAAGATGAATGAAACAGAAGGAATGATCATAAGAAGACTGAAAGAAGAATTTGATAAACAAAACTAAACAAAGTCGGCAATTGGGACAGGAAAGGGAAAATCCAGGATGCGTTTGTCATGAGTAAGGACAAAGACTTGGAGAAGAAACGCCCTATCTATCCATCATTTGCTAACCTATTGAGATTTGTCGGAGCTATACTGGTCAAAGCACTTAACCTTATGATAAGAAGATGCAGGCAGCGACACTTCAACCTAATGCCAGGGCAAAACCTAAAGCCTTTCTTGCAGGGAAAAAACTCAAGAGCCAAAAAAGAAAACCTTGAGATAACGGTAAAAACGTATGATATCAAGGAAATGTTCTCACGAATTCCACACGATGAAGTGAGAGATGCTATCCAATGGATAATCTCAGGGTTTAAAACCGCAGGACACCATTGGGTCAGGGTTAAGAACAGAGGTAAAGGAGCGACATTATGTAAATCCGCCAGTGAACCAGGATGAAATTCGATCAGATTCCAGGATATCGAAAGAACTGTTGCATTTTTCCTAAGGAACGTCGTTTTCAAATCTGCGGGGGAGATACTCAAACAGAACAGAGGGATACCAATGGGAGGACAAAAAACAAGTTTGCAAGATCAATTGGAAGAGATACAAGATACTTAACGGGAAAAAGGTATGTTGATGACCTGATGCTCGTTGGACTGTACAAAAATGGAAGCCAGACATATAAAGATACAATCGAGAAAACCATGAATGACATTACCAACTGCTATCACGAAGAACTAGGATTGGAACGAACTGACAATGACCTTAACATTCTCGAATTTCTGGAGACAAAGGTCTTTGTTCTTAACAAACCAACAGAGCTAATATGCATGCGCAAATTTAAGAATTCAGAAAGTATTTGGGCTGACCCAACAAAGCCTAAATATATGATTACCATAAGTTTAAAATATTTTGGCTCAATTGAACAGAAGATAGCTACAGTGATTGGAACATTACACCGAATCAGAATGAACACAAACACGGATGCGCTCCTCCCCGTTATTCTCATCACACTACATAGAGAATTGAAAGGCATGGATTTTCCGACAGGAATCTTCTTAGAAGCACTAAGGCGTATGTCCGGGAGGGTGGGTGGGATATGGCCCGAAATGGCCCATAGGCCTCAACAATGCAATCGTAACTGGGAGTAACTTGAGAACGGCCCAACCAGGTTGTGTGCACCAGGGCTCGACCCGAAAAAAATGGTCTGTGTATCCGGGCAACGTGGATACAGGCAATATGACCTACACACAGCGAATCTGGAAGTATCGGAAAAAAACAAAGGGCGACAAGATAAAGACAGCCACGCCAAAGGCTCGATCCAAGGACAGAGTATTTATCAGAAGCAAAGGTTCTGCGGCCTAAGGAAAGGGGACTTTTTCTCAACCGGATTTGGACGAGAAAGCGACATGAGTACAAACAGATTGGACCCATGCACGGCGGAGCCGCAACATCAAGACAACGGACGATCGGATAGTAACTGCTACGCCGATAACTTCACCTCAAGAACGAAGAACATAAGGAAGGCTCGCGCAATAAGGCGACAGGTGAGGGGATCGGACTCTGTCGTATTCATCCCACTCGAATGAAGCTACCTTCCCGCCTTCTGCATCTCCTGACTTGTGGTTAAGTGGTACTTTCTTGCATCTTGAATTTCGGTTTTTATTTGCTGAATTTTTATTTTTCTTCATCGAGTAAACGTGGAAACACGAAGTGCCCGAGCATAGTGGGTAGTTGGAGTATATATTCGAAGGGAGCGTACGCTTCTAGACTGACTGAGTAGAGTGAGGCAGAAGGTCTGTTGCACACATGAGGTGTGCATTGGCAATGTGGTGACCATGCGATATGTAAAACCTCTACTACATTGTTATTGAGTTTTTATCTCCAAATTTGGTTGCACCCTCTCACCTCAACCAATCCTCCACCACTGGTTTGTCCCTCCGCTATGATATACTGAGACAGTTGCTAGACTCACCCCATTCCGTCACTCCGCTTGATCCTTGGACACACTATGCTATTTCGGTGTCACACTGTCGAGTGTATCCGTCCCACACGGGATCCTCCCGGTCCGGTCATGCAGGATTTGTAGCAGGACTTTTATCCTTTTTTCACTGTGCAAATGGAGCTTTTATCGTCGCACCGTCTGAGTGTGCCACTTATACCTCTGCGACAAGATAGGACCACGCAATGTACAACTTTCCTCCACCTGCGGGAGCTGTCACCATTCCTTAGGTGGGTGTATCCTTGCCCAACTACTGAACCACATGCGAAAGTTAATCAACTGCAATCGCAGAGGTGGCCAAACCGAGGACGTTTCTCGCACGTTGTAGCATAGAGGGTACACACAGTCCTACACCTTTGTCGGACCCGTACGCGAACCGACACACTGGAGGGCTTAAATCCCAAGTGGGACTCGTCGTCGGTCGACTAGGAGGCATCCTTCTTACCACGCATTACACCACGCTAAGAACATAAAATCAAAATACACACAGAAACAAAACACTCATTGTCCCTTCGGTATCCAACCCATAACCTTTTAACTCATAAATCGGTTAGGCATCGAGCGAGGGACCTAAGATAAAACCGCGCGGACGCAGAGCTTTCTCATATTGACTAGCCATGCCTGAACACGCAAGCAGTCGCAATAATGGCGTACTATGTAGTACCCATAATCACGTGGCCCTTCGTGGTCTCGAGGATCACGTTCGACACTCAACTGTCGGCTGACACACTCCTGAAGGGTTAATCTCTCAACGCAAAACAACCGCCATGGTGGTTGAGAACCACACCCTTTTCTACACCCTGCAGAGAGTGGGTGGTAGACATGTTCTGACTTGTCGTGGCAGTTAAAACTTATGGCCTTGGAGACGAGCTTCATCATACAGGGGTTGGAGATAAGTTAAGGGGTTTCACTTTGACGGCTGCTACAGACTTCAACGTCCAACTAGTATAAAAAATTAACAAGCAAAATCACTCAGTAAATAAATAGGCACCCCAACACCCATATTATATCAGAACTCGAGATAAAATAGAAAAAAAGGAAGATAAATCCATCAGGTATGCACATCGTGCGAACACAAGGTTGTCATTCTCATTGCCTCAAAAGTAAGGCTCGTATACCAAGCTTCAAATACTAACATGCATAAAATGCAGACACACACAACAAATTAAAGTCATTGTCAAACTTTCCATAAAGTTTCGTAAGTTCTTTATAATGGTCGTTAGAAGAAGTCTGGTTAAAACCCTCAAACAAAACATATCAAATCTCAGGGAAAAGACATCAAGTTGAGGTATAGTTGTAAGCAAAGTTATGTAGTGAGCCGACATGTCGGCAATCAACCAACCGGCCTGTTATCAGTGATAACAGAAGATGATCCTTGTGGGATCAAGTTGAAACTAGCTCGATCCTGAATCGAAATGTCAAAAAAAGGTTTGCAACACAAAACAGGTCAATGCCCAATGCTCGACTATCAGTGTATGGAGAATAACTCTCCATGACACGTTCCCTCTCTAGATTTTCCTAATACCTATCTCTAAGTATAACTCTACTCTAGTGCCCAAAGAAAGGTAAATGTTGGCAGAATCTCCCCTATGCAAGATGGATTGTCAGAATTGTCACCTTTCAAAATATAATTTAACTCCTTTAAACTAAGAAAATTCCAACAGCGCTTCGCATAGGAAAAAAGACTTCTCATAACTTATACTAGTCTAAATATGAAAATAGAAATGATCCTTAAACCACCAGTACCTCCGAGCCTGTTTTTGCCGACCCTGATTTTCACTGCGCTCCGAGTTTTGCCGAGCCTGGGTCCCACTCCATTTCTTTATGGTTCTCTCACGGGAAGGGGAAAAAAAAATATAAAAATAAAATAAAAATAAAAATTGCGGCCGTGAAAACTCACAAAACATGAAAATGAAACAAAGTTTTGGGGGTGATTGCAGTTGTATACATTATCGGAAGTATTAGTGTGAGTGTGCCCTCAGTGAGGGCATCTCAGCCCCGTGGCAAGGTTGTCAGATTCCAGAAACTCAAAAAAAAAAAAAAGACAAGAACACGGATTTGGCCGTGAAAATGGCAAGATACATTCTCGTAAGTGTCAGTGTAAACAGGGTTACAATCCTCTTAGGGAACACAGCTCGAGCATATCACGGACTCAGATTGTCAGATTCCAGAAAACGAAAACAAGAAAAAAAAAACCGGAAACACAGATTCAGCCTTGAAAACGACTGAATACATCAGGGTTACAATCAACTGAGGAAACACAGCTAGAGCAGATCACGGATTCCGCCCTGCCTCGTTGGCAGGGGACACATAACAAAAAAAAGAGAAGTAAAAAAAAAAAAAAAACATGTTTCAGAATGTGACCGTCTTTGTTGTAAGATGCATTCAAGACTGTGAGCACGGCCTCCTAGACTACCCTGCCTGACATCATTGCAGTACAAAGGCTTTTTTTTTTCCTTTTTTTTTTCGTGCACGGGCAAAAGAAAACTACGATTTTTGGGATATTGTTGACCCTGTGTCCGAACACCGAAAACTTCGGGTACTGACCAGGACAACGTAATTTCCCAACATTGGCGGAGGTACTGGTGGTTTAACTCTAGAAGGTTAAATTTTATCGAACTCCCTGAATTAACAAAACTTTGCACAACATCTTCTTTAAAAGAGTAAACTTCCCAGATTTTTACTAAGTCGGGTAAGAACTCGAAATAAAACTTGAGGTCCTGTCAAGACAAAATTTAACTAACTCCTTAGATTTTTGCAGAAATGTCAGTTGAGCTTCCCGTAGAGAATGTAGCTTTCCAAAATTTATCGAAAACTAAAAATAAAATCTGAAATGATTATGACTTCTCAAATTTAACTCCCTGAATTATCAAAACTTTGGACAACACTTCCCTTAGAAATGAAGACTTTCTAAATTTTTACAAAGCCGGATATAAAATTTAGAAAAAAATTGAACTTTGAAAGTAAGATTAGACTAACTCCTTGATTTTGTAGAAATTTTCGCAGCGCTCCCCGTAGGAGAAGTACCTTTCCAAAATTTATACAAAGCCAAGTATAACAAATGATTCCAGAAAATGCGAGAATTGACCTAAGGAAAAAAAGTTAGCTAAGAAAATATAGGAATTGAACGAACTCCTATAGCTCTAGCACTTCGTGAGTATCTAAAGTAACTACCTCTCAAATTAAAACTCGAACTAAGTAAATCTGTCACTCAACCATATGCAAGTCTAAACCACAATGATAATTACTCTAACACAGTTCCAAGGTTGAACCTTGTGAACAATAGTTCATAGTCTTTCAATGATTTATCCCTTATACCCTGTTTACACAAGGCGTATAGCTAAACCATCCAGCTTAGAAAATATGGTCTTGCTCCACCATTGAATATACACAAAACACAGGACACTATTTTTTTTCTTTTTCTTTGGGCATGTGACTAGACCGTTCAATTTAGTACAATGCCTAGTCGCCCTGAACTGCTTAAGTAGCCAAGTTATATATATATATATATATATATATATATTTTCACTTAATCTTTTAAGGTAGCATACGACTAAACCGTTCAACTCAAAAACAAGGTTCAACTTGCATCTCTTACCCTCAATTTATTATTAATTGATACTCTCTTTATTTTGTAATAAACTATAATCAGACCGTTCAACTTAGAAACTATGTCTGCCTAGCATGTTCGTAAATATAATAGTATTTGAGTATATACAAAATTTATCATTTGGTTTCAGCATGTAAGTGAATCCAGACCAAATCATCTAACTTAGTAACTTATGTCCGGTCCTTCACCTGATTCTCCCTCAAAATAAATAAGAAAAAGTTCGAGTCATCCAACCTTATAGAACAATTGTTCTAACTCTCTTTTTCAAAAACAAAAGAAACATGAGGAACCCCAAAATAAACTAAGGCAACCAAACCATCCAACTTAGGAACAATTGCTTGGTCCCTTAAAAGGCAATCACAGACAACCCTCGCAAGCCAGGGTAACCATACCATCCAACTTAGGAACAATTGTCTTGTTCTCCAGGCAGTAAAAAATAATCATAGCACTGTGTCATTCAACTTATAAACAATGCCCAACCTTTGGTTGACCCGGTCAATCACAAGGAAAACCACTTTCCTCCTGCATTCCCCCAATGTAAAAACGTTTTTGCAATTTGAATTCAAACAAACAAACAAAGATCAAACTGATATTGCTCATGCATTTTTTTACTTAGCTCTGACTTCTGTCCAGAAAGGCAAACATAAAGTCAATAGGGACACATGTAGTATACTTAGTCAAAAGATAGCAAAATGTAAAGATAAGGGTGTTAACTGGGTTTATAAACGAAAATGATGATTACCACCCAGTTCCCTGCCTCCAGAATCTCGGTTGGGTTCTGGCAGAGCTCCCGCAATCGGTGGGGCAACCTCCCACAGAGGCCTTGGTACAGATTACGGGTTGCAATCCCGCCTGCCGCCTTCCTCTCCGAACACAAGACTATACGAAGAGTAAGAAGGGAAGAATGAGAGTCATTCAGTCGCTCAGATCCAAGAGGGATGAACTTAAACTGACGTGGAAGGGTCTTGATTCCTTGACGTGCCTGAGGGTCCCTCAATGGTAGTAAAAGAATGCAATAAAATGGCCGAACTGAAGTCTAGATGAAGAGTAAAACCACCTTGATGGTCCTCCAAGCCGCAATGATAGCCCCTCTTTTGCAGCTTGACCACTTTCCTAAACTGCAGTGTTGTCTCCCCTTACTGAACTTGGAAGTACGCAACCAACCCTCTGTATTATAAATACGCAGCGATGCCTGTTGCGGACCATATGGCAAAGTGTGCTGCGAACTCGACAACAATAGCGACAAAAAAACGGTGAACCTTTTATGACAATAATTCATTGGTCATAGTAACTTCAGTGCAGCCGCAACTTGTTTGCAGAGCGTGGTTATCCCTCAAATCACACCGTTTCAACTTATAACCGAACTGCCCTGGCGAAGTCAAAAAAATTGCATTCGAGTAGGTACACCCCTCACGCTATTCGAATCTAACCTGCACTGACATTCAAATCCCAGCGGCTCACTCCAACCGTTACTCCGTCTAACAGGCTAGGTAGTACGTCGACCAACAAGTAAGTCTGCCACCTCCGTGGTTGGCCCGTTGCGTCTACCGCTCTAACGAGATAGGTAACACACGACCAACCAGAATGTCTTCAACTCGCGCCCGACCCCATCGCTACTCCTGCCGACAGAATGGACAACGCCCCAACCAAACAGGTACGTATACTGCTTTGCAGCTCCTTCATCAGCGGCGAACAACATGTCGGTTAGTAAGCCTGCATCTCACGGTCTGCCTGCAGTTGCCTCACTCAATATGATACTAGGCAGTGCATCGGCCGACGGGTGAGTCTTCGGTCCCATGGCTAGCCTCCCGCTACTCCGTATGGCGAGATGTGCAGTGTACCGTCGACCAGGTAGGTCCTCAGCCTCTCTGCTCACTCCCTCTTTCTTGCTGCTCTTACTCCTCCCCGCTCCCTCATGCTCCCGGTCGGCCTCCTAGTCGCAGTAGTGGCCACAATTGGTTGGGCAACTCCTGATGGCACAGGGGAAGTAGTTGCGACAACAACCGAGCAGGTGGTGCAACAAACAGATGCTAGGACTGAAGGCGGAAGACTTGTAGGCACGACATACCACTCTGCAGGTAAGCCTCCAATCACACGGTTTGCTCCACACTCCCAACGACAGAACGAGAAAAATTGAACAGCAACAGGTAAGTTTGTGATCTCGCACTCGCCTCTTCGCTACTTCATCGTTGGGATGAGCAATGCATCGCCCGTCGGTAAGTCTCCAGACTACTCGGCTCTCCCCCACTGCTTCGGTCGACAAATGAGCAAAATCGGAATGAATGTTCCACTAGAGTAGAATTGAATACACTTGTCAGGTACGTATTTCCCAACCTCCCTTTTCTCACCACGTCTTTTTTTTTTCCAAGCTCACAGATCCTTTCCTCCCCTCCTCTTACTAGACCACTTCTCGACCTAACCACACACTGTCCGTGGTTACGAGGTGGCTGATACGGGATGAATCTTCCCTGAGATATGGGGAAGACCCATCGACGAACATATATATTGAAGGGAAATTTTTGGTATAGGCAGGGATTAAGGAGCTCGATAGGTGTAAGGCTACCGTGGCGCGTGCACAAGGAGAGATAGCGGGAGGCGGCTTCCGTCGACAGAATGAGCAAGATTGAAATAAATCTACCGCTAAAACATGTCCTGATGAAGCAATATTTTGCTAACCTTCCCCCGGGCGCAGCTACACCATTCTATTGGATTCATGGCCCCATCTACGAATTTCCCGTTGCCAATCAGCTCGCGTATGCCCAGGACCCCTGCAACGAATCCTAGCCTTCCCGTTTCTATCACAGATTGGGCGCAACAGTTACTGTTCTTTTCCCGCATCAAGTCGAGCCCTCATACGCGCAGTTCTTATCACCCATTTCTCCGACTTCGTTGGCCAAACACAGAATCCGCCATGGCTATCAGGCGCGCGGCCCTCCCAAATCCTGAATCCAAACCTTCGCTCGCTCGTTTTCACTGGGAAACGAGCCAGCTATACCACTTCTCCGCCTAAGTCTTCGTCTCCTCCATGCACCACATTTTCCTCCTAACTCCTATACCACTAATCCTATAGCAAAACTAACCTCGCCATCCGACTCGCAGTTATAGACAATCCTCATTTAGCACTCTCCCTCGCCCCATTCCGTGGAGAAATGAGGGAGATAAGCGTTTCTCACCTCCCTTCCTTGCTCGTTTCTGCCATCCCCCGCGCACCATTTTCACTACAAACCTCTCTTTCTACAAGTTTTCTTCTAAAACTAACTTCATATTCGTGTTCGCCCGGCCCAAAACCCCATACCTACCATCTCACCCCGCCTGATTCCATCAACGAACGGGCGGGCCATGTAACTTTTTCTCTCCCATAGCCGCTGCTCCTTTTTTGCCCCACATGCACCTTGCGTCGAACCCCGTCGAGGTTTGTCCCGCCTCCCTGCGCCCTTGGCTCGTCGGCTCTCTGCCCGCCTTGCTCCCCGTTTATGCCCCGCGAGTGCGCTAACCCATACATCACAAAGAGTGTTGGTTGATACAGACAGCAGGGCGGTGGTCATGGAAGTCGAGATCTGCTAGGGAGTATGCAACTACTCACCTATCAAATCGATCAGCGTCCACGACCGATGGTGCTGTATTGTGCGACTTACGCATGACTATCGCAGTGATCCCAACGCCCACGATGAATACGAGGGCGTAGGCTTACTGTGAGACCCACAGCATGAGCCTAGGTGAGGTTGGTCCCAACACAGATCGTTGCGGTAGTAGCAGATATCCTGTCGGGACTTTGACGATCAATGTGGGAAAAAAGTTCCCCTGTGCCCGGTTGGCCTGGGCATGGTGGCTTCCGCCCCGACATCCTCTGGCTCGCTCTGCCAAGGCACAATCCCCCACTCATCGGGCATGTTCATACTCGAACCTCTAGCAACAAACAACCGGTGGCGGACCGTACATCTTCAAACGGCCTTCGCCACCCAGGTTTTTTCCCGTGTCGTGGGCCAAAGCACCCACTGGCCATAAAGCACATTAACCCGTTCGGTCCGCTGTTCAAAACGGGTAGGATTACGAAATTTTATCAACTTCCCAACACGCAGGAGACCCAAATGGCCCTGCCAAAGAAAAAACGTGTGCTCAAGGTCTTCGATTGCTGCGCCCGACGATGTAGAAGACAAGCTAGGTCCGTTGGCTCCGACGCCGATCTCGGAACGGGTCGCCGTTCAAAGACATCAATAAAAGTAGGAAAAATAAAAAAAAATAAAAACAAACGCTAGGGAACAAAAAAATATAAAGGGACGAAGGGGCTGCGAATACCCTTACAAGGGTATCCGCCGTAGTTTTCGCCAACAACAGAGAATAAGTTTGATTTAAAATACCGCGTGAGGCGCAGCTGCGGTTGTGGTTTACGTTGACTGAGTGGCTGACTAGAGCGTCGGCGCACAGACTAAAGGTGCGCGTGATCCTTTTCTTTTTCGGCATTGGTCGCCGGCCAGATTTTTTTTTTTTTTTGAACTAGGATTAAAATAGATTATGTTTCGTTGACTAATGGGCTTGCCTGTGACCTATGTGTATGTGCGGAGGACGACGCCTGAATGTGATGATATACGTCGCGCATCCACCATGCATGCAGAGATAGGGAGAGAGGCTACCTCCATCAGTAGGCTGGCCATGCATCAGTTCTCGGGTAAATCTTCAGTCGGCGGTCGGCCTCCCGCTGCTATTACGGGCCGAATCGGATGAGGCTTCGCTAGAACCCGGAAGATACATTGCCATTTCGAGTTCCCTCCCTCCCAGCGCAACTCCAAACTAGCCTTGTTGCTCGAACTACATTCCTAAAGCGGACTCAGACAATGTCATCACATTTATGATGGCCAAGAACCTTGAATTAACTCCACTCCTAGCTCGATTCCACAAAGGAACGAGCGAGATACCTGCTTTTCAGATTCCCGCCTCGTCGTCCCCCTCACTACCTTTGCGCCGTCTTCTTTCTTCTAACTCTTATCCTACTAACTATCTCTCTAATCTAACCTTATAGTCGGGGTCGCCCGCCCCCAAGACCCGTACAACGAATCTCCCCTCACCTAAATCTGTTCAGAAACGGACCAAAAACGTTCACTTCCTCTTCTCCTTTCCCCACTCCGCCATATCTCGGCGCACCCCGTTTTCTCTCTATCTTCTAATCCACTAACCTATCACTAAATCTAACCCCGTCATTGAACTCGCCCGGGGTCAAAACCTCGGGATCGCCTCTCTTCCCGCCTGCTGCCATTCAGGAATGGCGGACTAAGACTTTCTTCCCTTCTCTCGTCGATGCCTCCTCGCAGCCCATTCCTTCCCTACCTCTTCTTTTGCTTACTCCCCGCCCTTTCTGACTTCGTGATCAGACTCGTCTTTGCCGAAAACCCCTATCTACACCCCCGGTTCGCCCGATTCCCTCAGGGATCGGGCGAGGACTGCAATCCTTGCTCCGCCATAACCCCTCTCCCCGGCATCGTCGAATGCACCTGGCGCAAAATGCGTCCACGTTCCTTTCGATAGTTTTCCTTTACTTTTCCTGTCAGCTTTGTCTCCCCGTGCCCGGGCGTTCGTCACCCACTACTTCTGGTCCGACCGCACCCGTCGCAGTGGCCTGCCCGACATTCTCACCGCCCCCGCTGGTCTCCTTCTTCCTCCGCATGCACCCAATACACCTTCTCATCCCGGTTCATCTGGCCTTTCTGCTGCCTCTTGACTCCCTGCTCCTCCAATTTCGAATGCACCTGGCGCCACCGGCGTCGAGGTTCATCCGCTCCCTCACTTCGCCTTCAGCCTGCACCAGCTTTCTGTGCCGTAGGCCCCGACTCTATGGCTACGCAGCCACTTTACCGACCGCCCTACACAGTATGCCCGCTCGCTGTGCTTTCTCCCTCGCGCCCGACTCCTTCACACAATCGCCCCCCCTCCGCCTGTCATCCGCCATCCTCGTACCGGTTGCTGAATGTATCCGGCGTGATTCTGCGCCAAGGTTCACCCCCCCCTTTCTCGATCCCACTAAGGCTCGAGCCCGCTGCTCATTTTCTGACTGCGCCTGCCTAACTCCGCCATCCTCGAGCTAGTAAGGCACGCATCCTGCGCACACCCCGTATCTCTCTTCCCTCTCCATCCTAGCTCTGAATGAACCTGGCAGGGCCCACGTCCATGTTCACTCTCGCTTTCTCTTGCCTCCTCCTATCGCCTGTTGACATCAGCCCCGGCGTCACTGCACGGTCGATATCGTGCTCGGTTGCGACGAGCCCGTGAGAACGGAGGACAACATAAATAAACGACCTGGCGCTCCTCCCGCTTTATATTTTTCAAACTCACGCGGGGCCGCTCTAATCTCCGCTGTATCATTCCAATTTCAACAGATGTCCCAAAGGACGGGGCGGGGCGACGCCCCACTGCTTTCCCAAAGGCCAGCACCGAGGTTACGGGGTCAGCCTGCCCCGGTCCCAGGCAATTTTGAATACCTGTCTTTACAGATCAGGCTCCATCATCTCGGTTCGAACAGGGGCCTGTATTTCAACAGTTCACTGGTGTACCCACTGAGCTCGGCCCTCAGGCCCTGGAAGTACCCACGGCCCCGCGTCTCCAGGCAAACGGGGCGCGGCCCCGGCACGACCACCAAAACAGTTTGTAATTGCACTTCTGGCAACCTTGCGGATACGACACATCCCAAGCGACCTTATATCAACCCCGGTACTGCGTCCGAGGCGGGACGCGAACCGGGGGGGGGGAAATGACAAAAGGTATAAGGAAAATAAAGGGTTAATAAATAGATAGAACCCGAAAAAAAAAGGGGGAGGAACTACGAGTACCTCGCTTTCCCCATGGATCGGGCCCGCCGCCTCGCCCACTAACAAAACCGAGGGGGATAGCCCCGTCGGGGCCTCAACCCCTCAGGTTTTGCTCCACGCTGCTCTGCTGCTGCTGCGCCGACGCCTGCTGGCCTCGATCCCCGAACCTCCGTAACATCCACCCAATGTCGTAGCCTATAGGGCTATGCCCAAGCCTGGGACCCACATCCGCGGAGTGCCATATGAGGCGGTGCAGCGCTGCACTCGGGGTCAGGGAAATTGGCGTGAGCCTCCTCCCGGCTTATAACCGTGCGCGCGGCCGCCCAGCGTCTGCGCTGACTTACCAAGTTGTACCACAACCGCCCCTCGCGCCACCCCGCGTGCCAAGACCTACCGCAGTCACACCGTTGTTGGCGTCACCGCCGTCGAAGTCGTCCTCGAGGTCGTTTTCCGCTCGCGCGTCTCGGTCGAACGTACCAATCAACGAACGATATCCCCCACGCCCTAGTTTAATCAAGAATAAACAAAAATAAAAATAAAAATAAAAAAAATAGAAACAAATCGACCGGCGTCCACGCCGGCTTTGTAATCAACGCTAGAAACGCAATCACGCGCGCCTCAAACATGCGCGCCCACACACTCTTTACCCTAGCCAACCATCCAGTCAACGTGAATTACAGACGCGGCCCCGCCTAGCGCGGTATACTTAAACTTTGAACCAACTATTTCTGTCGCTTGCAAAAACCAGGGCGGGTACCCTTGTAAGGGTACTCGCACCGACAGCGGGAAGCATTGCATGAATGTGTATGAGAGTGTGTCACGATGCGCTCATTCATCGTACTTTATGTAAATGTGAATGGTTATATATGATGATTTCGCTACACTCTTCCTCTTGTAGAACTCAACGATGGTGTGTGTGTGTGTATGTTCGGGGCATTAAGTTGTTGATTCTGCACATATGATAATTGATATGTGTTGGAACTTAGAAAGTTTCATTTTCGTTTGTTCGTCATCATGTTTGTGACAACCCTTTTGTCTTTTTTTTTTTGCAAATCTGGTTTTTATCACTTTATCAAAATTTTTAACCAGTTGCTCTCGGTGTGCATGAAGCCTATGTCCTCGACCTTCGAGCACCAATTGCCTGTGCTCGAGGCTCAGGTCGAATCACCATATTCCTCGTCATTGATGAGGACTCGCTCTGTTACAACAAAAGAGTGAGAAGATGGTTATTGCGCACAGACCACATATATTTCTATAATACGTCCAAGACCTGTAATTTTTGTATGGAAGGTTTATCATGATTGACTTTCTTATTCCACACATGTAATTTTCCCCTGCACAGACCTCACACTTTTGTCGTGGTCTGTTATGCATACAAAATAAAATCTTTGATTTAATTGACACTGTTGCAAAGTAGATAACTCATCTTCGTGGCGACGTATATGGTATTGGGATATCAAGGTGCGGTTCGGCTCCCCGAGCATACATGCTCCCAGCCCGCGAACCCCCTCCCAGGTACCCCTTTCCACCGACTTTCGAATCGTGGTATCTTTATGCCACTCACCATCCGATAGCAAAGATACCAATTGGGAAGAGTGATGATTGGAGTGTCAAAGTTTGACCTAAGCACGCTGCTTTCCTTGTCACATAAGTCATTCCGAGTAGAGGGACGCTTTTCAAATATAGATCCTTTTTTAATTATTTCTAATATTATGTTTTCTCTCATCTCGATTGCAGGAATATTCTGGTGACGGACATAGGGAATTCTGGTTTCATCATGTGATTCTACCCCCTCGCCTAGAATCATCATCAACAATCCCTACTCTCATAAGTGTTTCTCTACTGGTACAAATAATACTAGAGGCATGCGGTTGCGTATCATAGACTACCGGCATGCCCCATGGTATCCTATATTTGTTCATCATTAAAAAACTGAAGTTTTTATGATCACACGGAAAACTCACTATTCGTATGAGCATAGGTAATAAAGTTCTGGTTTGTACAAGCAAAAGACCACATAATAGGATACCCTCAACCAATAATTAAGAGCATCTATAAAGGCCGGAGGAAGACACTCAAATACATAGACAAACAAAATGACAAATTACAAATAAAAGAGTAAAAAATATTTTAGATCAAAAACAAAAATTCACAAAAACATGGTTTGGACCACGAAAAATAATAGCAAAATCGATTGATTCTCACGTGATCTGGAAAAAATGAAGATAAGAGGAAAAACTTTGGTTTCACCAACCTTTATCACGCTTCTCAACATCTCAGTCACCCCTCCCTGGTTTATTGTCATCCCCACCTTATAGGCCCCCTGCAAGCCCTGTTGTACTCGGATTAGTACCAAGAGTGTCCCTTGTCGTATACCTCTCATTCCGAAATAAATCAAAAGCAATGGTTAAAGGTGGCAAGATAAGAAATAAAATAAAGGAGGAAAAAGACAAATAATTTGGATAAAGCGAGGATAAACATATCACAACGGACAATGAGGAGGGGGCACGAGAAATATGGTGTATGTGAAAATGATGGCAGTCCAATGACAAGTAAGACACAATATAAGCACAAGGCAATTATAATGTACTAAGTAAAGAAGAGACTCAACATCGACATAACAAAGGGAGAGTAGGATGGATGCTAGTGGTTAGTGACAAGACTAAGTAAGAGGGAGTGTTTTGCCCGGACACATGAAATGCCACCAGATAATGCAGCCTTGTAAGAGATTTTAAACCTC
The DNA here is from genome assembly GCA_003427395.1 of Chara braunii. Classification (NCBI taxonomy): domain Eukaryota; kingdom Viridiplantae; phylum Streptophyta; class Charophyceae; order Charales; family Characeae; genus Chara; species Chara braunii. The sequence goes on along the minus strand of BFEA01000323.1, from coordinate 1,114,200 downwards.
GTTTCCAACAGGTGTTGCGCCCCACCAATAGACACGAGTGATCTACCCATCAAGTCTTCAATCCATTGGTAAACTCAACACCACTATGATTGAGTCCTCAAATTATGATGTTCTTATGGGGGGAAATATGATTTCATTAGGAGATGTTTCCCTAGATCTATCAACACAAACATATGCATTTGCTCGTTTCATTAGTGAAGACCACTGCAAATACCTGATTTTTTTTTTGCGAGAAAGGACCCGAGCATATATGAGGAATTGAGTATACTAACCAAAGGAAAGACTATGTTAAGAAATGGGATACCAACAAAGTTTACTAAATGCTACAAAGTGCAAAGGAGGGAAATGACGGATATCTCTAAATCATCCTACCAGATATACATGATGTTTTTGGGTGCATGCCCCTCATAAGAGTTACTTCATTAACTTCTATAAAGTAAGCATTTTCAAACTTAACTGACTTGGTTGATTCATTCAAAATGGTCAAAAGATACATTGCCTTAAGGTATCATTTGTATTAGAACATCGGAAACACACGGCAAGTTCTCAACTTCAACAATATATTTTCTTTAAGCTTCAGAGAACTTGTTGCAGACGTATTGAACAATTGTGACTACTCACAATAAGATGGGCAAAAATACCTTAAACGTGCAAATATCAAACCTTCCTTATATAACAGTTATAATTGCTTAGATCCAAAAGACTTCATACATGTTTGTATGACTTTTATAAATATCAAAATTGTATGGTTGGTATAATATAAGTTGTTTTTTAATATTTTATATTAGTCAATCGTTTTTGGTAAAGTAACTATCATAATTTTGAACAACGATTGGTTGTGCATACGTCGTGCTCCTTTTTTATTTTAAGTTCGGATGTTTTACACTTTTATTTGGTTTGTATGAACTATAAAAAAATGAAATAGTATCGCTTTGGATGAAAAAAAAACAAGTATTTATGTTCCAATTTTTTATTTGCAGGTGCGATCAAATTTTTATTTGCGGGTGCAACCATGAAAAGGATTGAACGTAACTTCGGATGTCACAAAGACTTAATTTTCACTTCGCTTTACGAAAGACAAAAAACTCAAGTTGTAGCATGCATTTTAAAAGTAATAATTTGTATTGAGTCTCATTTCAGAATTAAGTATAGCACTCTTTACAAAAAAAGATTTTTTTTTAAAATGAAGTGAAAATGCATAAAATTATTCATCCTATGAAAAATCAAATTTCTTATATAGATGTCACGTAGCGTTGAAAATATTAAATTCAAGATGCAACCATTGATGTGATGCAGAAAATTGTTGAGTGTGCCCAAGTTGTAAATCTCGATTGCAGGGCAACTTTTTCAAACTATGTCACACTATTTCAAGTTCGTTTAGGCCAAGGGTATGCGTTACACGTTCTTGGTATACCTAATGATAGACCATGTTTGAAAGCAGTATGTGAAACTCAAAAAATGATTTCGGTGAAGTAGAAGGTAAGGTAATGATATCAAACTTGATACTTGAACTCGGTCTCATTTCGTACTATAAGTTATTGTCAACGTCTCAAGCATGTTGCGGGTGTATATGTGGATAGTAAGTCGGGTTCAAATTCATAAAAAATTTAAATAACGAATTTAAAACTTAAAGATATATGCGAAGTGACATACACTTCACATCTTGTCTATTCTCGCTGTTTGTCATAGTGCCAACATACATATTATAAATATAATATCGATGTTATTTCTTTGTGGTAACGTCGTCCGCCAGGGTGTGCAAAACGAAGATTTCATGCGTTTGAGTTATTTGCAATACAGAGATAACAATGTGATTGACATTACTAACTGTAAGGTTAATGTAACTAAGATATGTGAGTTTATATCAATGATATATTTTTACTTCTAAATTAAAAAATATTACATGAACGTAAAAAACGAAGTATAGAGTTTAAGATTGATGTTTGAAGATGAACACGACTTATTTAACGTCGTTGGAGATACTCATAGTGAAAAACTTTGTGCAAGAATTCAACCTCGTTGTGAAAATGTATCAATGAGAATAATAAGACATCGATTTAACCCCAACAGTGTCTTTGATATATACTTAAATGAAATATTTGTAAATGTTGGACGTTAAAGGAATAATTGTCAAGACATGTTCGGCAAGATCGATTCATTACAAGATCATACAATGCGTTCCCTTATATAAACCATTAAAAATCGTACAGACTAGGATATTGGAGAAAATATATCACAAAGTGATAACAAAATCATAAGTGCATTTCGTATTTAATTCAACACGAAAAACATTAAAAAAACCCAAAAAATATTATATTCTTTGGATTTTTGAATGGGGTTGAAGGTTCGTAGTACCCATTACAATTTGCATTTACAAGCAAAGAGAAACGAACCTATATTCAAGGACTTGAATCACAAAACTTATCACGTTGCGTACATAGGAAAGAAAGTGTAACTAATCAATATATATATATATATATATGTATATATATATATATATCATATATATCATATATATATATAAAAATGATAAAGTTTGTAAACATCGAAGTTAATTAAACATTTTACCTACTAACTTTATCCTACAATAATATTTGCAAATCAAGCGAATATGACTTCCCATAGAAAGTACATACTGAAAGTTTACTACGATACAATTGTGTTAAGTAATGCCAATATCAAAATTAACTAATACAATTTCAGTAAATTCTTCAGATGTAAATAAAAAGACGAATTCAACAATGTCATTTCAACAAATCCTCCTCTATAATGACCCTACTAATATTTTGATTACCGTTCATACTGTTATAATTGTGGTTCATGTGGTTTAATCCGATATCAAAACATTACCAACTTTTGACATATAAAATAAACTTCATACAAGTATTGTATAACGATTGTCAACTCATATCGTAAAATGTTGGATTAAAACCTATAATGCATGCAACCCTTATTTTGTATCACTAGGATATCGCAAAGATGTACTATTTGTGATATATATGAGGAAGTTGAGGATCACAACAAGTCCATCTGACTTTAAAAGGTTGTACTACATATGTGCGACAATAACACTGCCAACCGAAAGTAGGGTTTTAAGGCAGAGGAAATACTAAAGTAGTGCCTCATTAACAGTGTTACCTGCAACTTGGGACTGTGAAACTATTAGATAACTTAAACTATCATTTTTCAATATGCAATATACGAGGTATTAGGTTGACAGAAAATTAATATAGTTAAATCATGAATATATCATAACAAAATTTACTCCTCTTGGAATCTAATTAGGTATGGATAAGAGAGAAACAATTGACCTATAGTCAGATGGATCGCGATGATCATGCAAGGAATATGAGAAGGATAAATAATTATTTGTTCGTAGAGTTAGAGATGTAGAATTTAAGTGGGTATGCAACATGATGTAGAATTTTACTTGGTAAATCCTTTTTAAAAGAATCTAGACAAAAAATGTATAATTTGTATTTTTCTTTCCCCTATTAGTTTTGCTAATTAATTTTTTTTTTTGCCCCCCTCCTTTTGGACGACCCATTCCCCCTCCCTCCACCGATCTTGCTGCAAACTCTGAACCCATTGCCAAAAAATCTCTTCCTTATTAAATTCATGCAAGCGTTGCGTTCACATGATCTTGCTGTTCGTTTTACTACAAAAAGAACTTTATCGCAGCTCCGTCTGTTGGACCACTCATTTGTATAACAATGCTCCAAGATTCTTATTATCCCCTCATCTGTGTTCCCTATCCAATTGATGCTTCATCTACAATACCCATTTTCCTAGTCATTGTCACCCGAATGTTCCTAAGATTCATCGCCGATCGAATGGTTCCTCATTCTCTGTTACTATGAACTTGTTGCAACAAGGAGTTGAGTCAGTATCTAGTCCATAGTGGCAGGACAACACTGCCAGAAAATGTTGGACCCCTTAGATGTATATGAACTTCATCTAAGTTCTCATACATCGAGGGGGTAGGGTATTTTCAGAACGCCATACTCTCAATTTCATGAATGTTTTGCCAAAAAATAGCTTACACAATTGTTGTTTTTAGACATCTAACAATCAAATGGACTCAAGTTTATTTGCTCTGACCCTAGCAAAGGCCAACCGAGGTTCGGGCTTCTATCGTGGACCGACCAACCCCGACCTTTATCAGGGCTTTAAAGAAGGTCTAGTCCACGTGACCTTTTGCTAAATGTCTGCACAATTTTCCTCGGATTATATGGCCTTGCCATCTTTTATGTGCGAACTACAACAGTTGTGTTTTCAGTTTTTGAATAAGAGTTAGTATAATAGAATGAGGATAATCTAGATCTTGTTGTTCATATTGGAGGATTTTATGTTCAATTTCACGACCTGCTCTGGTCTTCGCTAGGGTAAAGAAGGCCGAGTCCATATAACCTTTTATTAAATGTCTAGACAATTTTTTTGGGATTATGTGACCAAACCATTTTTTTGTGTAAACTTCAATAATTGCGCTTTTAATTCTTGAATAGGGGTCAGTGTAATAGATTGGGGAACATATGAACCCTGTTGTTCATGTTGGAGGATTTGGTGATGAATTTCTAGAGCCTAGGTATGCTTTATCCTATTGCACAAAAAATGGTAGAGCATGGATTATTCTAGTCACCATTAGATCTACCTGACACAATATATGTTGTCCCGCAAATAGAACATCTAGAGAACCAAGGACTTGTGAATACGCCTGATGTTGTACTCCTATCAACGTAGATGGATTAAACCACCCGTACATGGCCCCAACCAAGTTGAAAATCCGTTCGAGTCTCTCTGGAAATTTCGGAGGCTCACATGCCGTTGATAAAATACATTGGTGAAGGGTGGGCTCCAAAGGGGCCTACGACCGATGTATGACATGGAGTGGTGCTTTAAATCCCCATCTTGGAGCTGGTTATTAAAGCGGAGGTTCTCTTGCAATCTTTGTTTGAAAATCTTGGGATTCGCTCCACAAATGATACTTGATCTTTTGTTCATGCGGCTCAGTCCAATTTTAGTTGGTCTTGAATCGAAAAATTAGTGCTTAGGATTGGGGATATATAGGATGACTTCCTAGGAAATTGAACTTCTGATCAAGATTTCAGGAGGATCCTCGAGTAGGTTTGACATTTAGGGGAAACGAATAATCTCTGATAAATGTCATCCCTTCAAACTGGAAAGATATATTATTCTCTGCATCCTTTGATCTTTCCCTACATAGTATTTGGATGGAATGCACTTGTAAGATCAATGTTGGAAACTCGTGAAGTATGAAGGGGATGGTCGACGCCACTCCCATAGTTTTTCAACCCTCCGTCCACAAGCACTTACAGAGAACGGAGAAAATAGTCAGCCGCCAATGAGCAAGATATTACGTTAGGTTTGGGTTTTAATACAGATATCGAATTGCGAGGTAATCTGCTACAAACTATTTGGACAGGGTCAGTCAGTAACTAAACTAAAGCTCGATCCATATTCATGGGAGTGTTCAGTTGCAGACAAGCAAGGTGCATACCTAAACGTATTTGAGTACTCCCTTACATTCGGATATGTGAATAACCAACCACTGAGATGCCTATTGGTAAGCTCAAGCATGCTGGTTTTAACTTTTGGAATCGAACCCTACTGCAATCGACCGTGCTTTAACTTTGTGATGGAATAAATCAAACTCATATCATGCTTCATTGCTCTGGTTGGTTTCTATAGTCTTCACTCCGTCTGCAGTCTGGCTGGTTGAATGGTATAAATATTGATTGAAAAGTCTCTGTTACGAATGAGCTTTCGGGTCCACAATTCATCTCTGGTGGTACTAAACACCAATCGGCTTCCAATCGAATTTGTACTTGGTGGGTAAGAAACTGGGCCCGTATCTCGGGGCGAGCCTTCCCCTGGGACAAAATGTGGTGCTTGCTAGGAGAACTGCCAGACGATTTCAACAAAAACTCAAGTTCATAACAATTTTTTTTCCTATCATCTGGCAAAGTTGGAATGCTCAATTGTTCAAAGGAAATAACAGGTGAAACAAGCAATTAAGGAATATCTTCCCTTTTATCTTACGACGCTCAATTCAAGTGGATACTAGATGCAAGGCGGTCAAGAAACAAAAAACGAGCAATGATATATGATGGTTTAAACCACCAATACTTCCTAAGGTCACACACGCAGTTAATAGGGACCCCACTTTTCAGCCCTGGTTAACCCCCCCAGCACTAAAAAGTGCATTTGGGCCTTGTTTATTTTTTGTCAGTTTCTTTTGCCTTGTTTTAAAGATAATTGTTTTCAGTTTTTTTTGGGGATTTTTTTTTGGGGGCGGGGGGGTTCCCTGTTTATTTTTTGTCAAGGTCTGTGTTTGCTGAGTTTGGTATTTGTTGGAATCTTTGAGGTGACTGTTTTGGCCAACCCTGAAAATCTTCAAAATTAAAAAGATCGAATTTTGCATGACAACACACTTTTGCCTTGGGGTTTAAGACTTTTTCTTTTTCCACTCTATGGATAGGTGACAAGTCTGACTCAAAAGGTGTGGGACGTTTGTTTTAAGGACCCTGAAAAAAACCTGAAAATTTAGGGCTCTGTTAATTGCTTCTCTAAAGTTATGCCCATGTACAAACCACAATTTTAGAAACGGAGGGGTCACCACAAGACCGCTCAAATTCATCCGACTAGAAATATTTTTGCTCTATTTTGTTTTTCGTGGTCGGTAGCTGGGCAAGCCTGGGCCAAGTATTGATGACTTAAAACGACCTAATGCCTTCGACGTTTTCTAACGACAATTGATTCATGTATTATTAGGTTCTGCAGTTTTAGCTTGTTTCAACCTAGACGTTCGGTTGTTGGTTCGGCCATAGGAGATAAGTGGAGGGATTTCTGCAAGAGTGTTTATTGGCAGTTGAATAATCTTGTGCCGAGATCGGTTCAACGGGTTAGATGGAAAATTAGCCCTAGGATAATATTAGCTTGTTGTTTTATATTGCGGTTCAGGAATATCTTTGAGTTCTGCAACGTTTCTCAATTGTTCTTAGCTGAAGTTGGGTAATAGCCCTGGTATCTCAAATTGCGTTTTGTAATTGCATAAGGGACAC
>BFEA01000323.1:965462-990532 GCA_003427395.1 Chara braunii | reverse complement strand
TTTTTTTTTCAACCTCGCTTGGTATTAAAAGAACAAGAACAGAGGCTGGGGACCTCACAATTCAACCCAGGCTGCTGAAAAACAGGTCCAGCATCCTATCTTGGGTATCAGACTGGAAAGCAGGTCCAGTGTCCTCAGAAGAAGAGATAGAAAACTGGCTGGAAACCAGGTCCAGCGTCCTTTCCCAAAAAATACTTCTAGTATTTCTAGCATCTCTGCATATGACGGAAGAAAATTAGGTCCGGTGTCCCTTTTTAGATTCCATGACATAGCTTTCTGATAGCCTTGTGAGTGGGTGGTCCCACAAGAGGTCTGAGTACCTGAGCTTGTCCCTGTCATCGAAGTAGGCCCAAGCGTGTAGAGAGGCCCACTTGGATTGGAAACGAATCTTGGGAGATTCTGTCGAGCCTATTTGTTTCTTGATTTTGACCCACTCCGACATGCTGCCTAGTCTGATAGCATGCTTGTACATCCGTGCCTCCCAACTCCTCTTTTCAGGCGCTTGTCAGAGCAATTAAGGCCTGCAGACCTGAATCATGGATGGCAGAAGTCGACGATTGGAACGAGAAGAAAGACTGGCGGCTGTGGAGGAGACTTCTACCCCAACCAATAGCATCTCAGCACAAATGTCCAGGTTCCTTGAAGAACATAGTTTGATTTGGTCTTTGTTTAGGTAGCTTCAGTTGGTTAGAGCAAAGGACTGAAAATCCTTGTGTCAGTGGTTCGAATCCACTTCTACAGGGGAACGGGAACGTCAATACTTGGGAATCACGGTCGACAAGGAAGGGACTTGGGCCCGACGTGGGACGGAACCTGATAGCTAAAGCAATCACACGACTGGCACCATGCAGAAAAGCCCCAAACGCTCTTCAGGGCATGGCACTGGGCATGCGTTCATTAGTCTCCTCGTCACTGTGGTATTTGGCCTCCATATGGTCGGTCCCTCCCTGATGAAGCATTGAAAATCCTGAACGCCCAAGTCAGGTGCTTCTTATGAACAGGCGATCCCAACAGAAAAGAATTGCATCGAGGGAATAACTTGGTCGTACCATTATCGGAAAGCTCCGTTTGGAAGGGCTTGGTCTACGTCATCCTGATCAGTAGGCTATAACCCTCCAGCAGATGAAGTGGGTGATAGAACTGTTACTTCGGCAACATCTTCCTTGGGCAATAACACTGCTACTTCGATGACAGCATCTCCCTTGGGTAAAATTGGGCTATAGAACAGGAAATGAGTACCCCTTTAAAAGGGGTTGCCGTTTCCTAGCCGACAATCTCGCATCCATGCAGAAAAGTATTTCGCCCTCCCCCCCCCCCCCCTCTCCTCTCAATCTTGGATTTAGCTACTGCAGGACTTCACACGGAAACGAGGAGACTGGGGGCTAACCATCTCTCAGGGCATATCGTTTGGAAAGCAGGCTTGAAACCAAGAGACTGAGGTCTAGCCAGCCATCTCTCAGCCATACCAGGAACGAGCATATGGTTTCAAAAGCAGGCTTTCCTCAGATAGCTACAAAGCCAGATTCATCTCCTATCCTGTTTCAACATGCTGCCACTGGCTGAATGGTCTCCCCCCCTTTAAGCAGTTTAACCAGTCGTTCTGGAGGAGATGTGGATTGAGCTATTTTTAGTCTTCATTTATCGGGTGTTTTCTCATTCGGTGCTATTCTGTGTAACGAAAAATGGGAGTTCCTCGACTTAAACCCGGAATATGGATCAATCGACTCCTTCCTTTTTGGGAAACTGCAAGTGATGGCCTGGAAACCATGGACAATTTACAACCTGCGCTGTAGCGTTTTGCCTCCCTTGCATGTCTCGGCCGACTCTGGATCGATCACCAAGTCTCACCTCGCTTTGCTGATGCAGAAGGAGAGGTTTTCCTCGTCCCCCATTTTGCCTTCCTTACACACTGATACTGTCTCCACCGACGCTGGATCAATCCGACACGGCTGTAGCAGTCCGTCCTGGCCAGGTCTCGTGAGCAGGGGGCCAAGCTCCTTGTACCCTGACCTCACGACCCGTTGCGTAGCTTCCAGCCTGTTCCCTGCTTGCATCCCCTCGATCTTATAGATCTGTATGTGTGCCATGCTGGGCTCGAGTGAGGACAAGTACGCAATCAGCGGGACAACCCAGGACCAAGAACACCAGGCAAACCTCTCGTAGCCTAAACTGAACATGTGGCAATGGGGCCTAGCACTCGAAGTACCCACAGGACAGGGCTCGACCGACTATGCTTCAATGAGGGCTGAGGGGATTAAGTCCTGCTTAGACCTGATGCCTACAAGCACTGTCTGGTCAGGTCACCCCCATCGTGATGATAGGAGGGTGATGATCCTTAGTGGTAAACACTGAGGTAGGATCTTGGGAGTCGGGGTGCACGCCTGGGGCAAATAATGAGAGTAAGAAAGGGTGGGAGGGAGTCTCATAGGGACCTGCATAGACCATCTGGATAATCAAAAGGCCAACTACGGAAGAGACTGTCATATGTCTAGCTTATAATCTCTACAACAACCTGAAAAAAAAAAAAGAAAAAAAAGAAGAAAAAAAAGAAGAAAAAAAAGGATCCTCGTCCAGCTGTTGCTGTGTCCACTAGATATACTGATCCTGAAGTACCCATAGGACAGGGCTCAGCCGATTATGCTTCAGTCACGGCTGAGGGGATTAGGTCCTGCTTAGACCTGATGCCTACAACCACTGTCTGGTCAGGTCACCCCCATCGTGATGATAGGAGGGTGATGATCCTTAGTGGTAAACACTGAGGTAGGATCTTGGGAGTAGGGGTGCACGCCTGGCGCAAATAATGAGAGTAAGAAAGGGTGGGAGGGAGTCTCATAGGGACCTGCATAGACCATCTGGACAATCAAACGGCCAACTACGGAAGAGTGTCATATTTCTAGCATCCAATCTCTACAACAACCTGGACTTGAAAAAAAAAAAAAAAAAAAAAAAAGAGAATTCTCATCCAGCTGTTGCTGTTTCCACTAGATATACTGATCCTGAAGAACAGGGACGATGTGCGCTCGCTGATTGTTGACCGACTCTTTTCCATCAGAATGGAATGCTACAGCAATATATTGCGCACTATAGTACATGAAAATCCGAGGTGCTTTCCGAGGCGTTTTGCAGTCTCGGTAATTGTCTTGCCTTCAACAGAGATGGATTCAATGATCTTCTGCTGTTTAATGTTGTCTATCCAGTTGTATTTCAGTGGGCTACCCTTTGGTGTGGATGCAAGTAGGCGTGCACAAGGACACAGGTGGGCATGCATCCGCGCACAAGTGGGTGTGCATGTGGGCACAAATCCGCATCTGTGCAGCAGTGTGTGCCTGAAAATTCAGGCAACTAGAACACCTGTGCCTGCCAGTGCTGCGACATGTGGGCAAGGGCATGCAAGTAGGCGTGCACATGGACAGAGGTGGGCATCCATGTGCGCAAAGGTGGGTGTAAAGCTGACCCTATCCTTGTTATTGGACTAGGTTGTCACTTTGCGTAAATGGAACCCACACTCGCTGAACATGGTAGCAGTCAGGGCGATGTCTGTTCACCTCCACAGAGTGATAACAGTTGGTGCAAGCACGAACCTTCGCACGACCGTCAAAGAAGGAAAATAAGAAAGTCGATTTCGCTTCTGTTATGATTGATACCAGTAAAATGTCTTGCGGTATCAGCTGACAGACTGTTGAAATTGCAGCAAGGTTGAATGGAATCACCTGCAAAGCAGAGTAATTGGCTAGTTAGTGGGTTAAGATCAATCACTCGATTAGGCAAGTAGTAAGTTAACATATTCAGCATTCAATTTGGTTTGGAAAGAAATATTAATGGACTTCGTAATGGACTAGAGGTAGCAGACCTGTTGCAGCTTTGCTTGCAAAGAAAGAAGGTTTGGGTGAAAACATGTGCCTTGTCTTTTTCACTGCTTTTCTAGCATTCAATGACCATTTGCATGCTGTCTTTCTCTCTCTTGCCTTTTCTTTTCCATAAGAAGATGGGAAAGAAACCCACGTACTCTCTCTCTGTCTGTCTGTCTGTCTGTCTGTCTCTCTCTCTCTCTTTCTTTTCCTCTCTTAAACCTCTAGTGCCTCCGAGCCTGTTTTTGCCGACCCTGAATTTCATTGAGCTCCGAGTTTTGCCGAGCCTGGGTCCCACCCCATTTTCTTTATGGTACTATCACGGGAAGAACAAAAGAGAAAGAAAAAAAAGTTGCGGTCGTGAAACTCACAAAACAAGAAAACAAAAAAATGGAAACAAAGCTCTGGCCGCGATTGTAGTTGTATACATTATTGGAAGTGGTAGTGTGTGTGCCCTCAGTGAGGGCATCTCAGCCTTGTGGCCAGATTGGCAGATCCCAAAAACACAAAACAAGAAAAAAAACGGAAACACGGATTCAGCCGTGAAAATAGCTGGATTAGTTATGGTTATGGGAGATACAGGAACTGGTAAATCTACAACTGTAAGAGCATTAGTAGACTTATTACCTGAGACCTCAGTAGTTGCAAATGATCCTTTTAATTTCGATAGTTACGATTTTGATTTAATGAGCGAAGAAGTGTATTATGGTAAAAAAGGTATGAGTTTCTATTTAGTACCATGAAAATCTCCCGAATCATTTTTGTGTTTTTTTGCTCTTCAAGTGCCAGTGTGATCAGGGTTACAAACACAACTAGAGCAGATCATGGATTCAGATTGCTAGAGAAACACAACAACAAAAAAAACGGAAACACGCATTCGGCCGTGAAAATGCTGGATACTTCAAGTGCCAGTGTGATCAGGGTTACAATTCTCTGAGGAAACACAACTAGAGCAGATTAAGGATTCCGCCCTGCCTCGTTGGCAGGGGACCCGTAACAAACAAACGAGAAAGAAAAAAAAGAAAACAAGTTTCAAAATGTGACCGTCTTCGCTGTAAGATGCATTACGTAGAGGAAGACTGTGAGCACGGTCCTAGCTTTTTGTGTTTTCCTTTTCCTTTCATGCGCAGGCAAAAATAAAACTAAGATTTATGGGCCTTGCCGACCCTGGGTTCCACCCCCGAATTCTTTGGGGACAGGCTAAAACTCGTGATTTCCCAACACTGGCAGAGGTACTAGTGGTGTAACGGAATGTTAAGGACTCGAAAACAATAGGAGTAACATGATAGAAAAGGAGGCAACATAATTCCTCCCTCCCTCTCTCTCTCTCTCTCGCCTCTCTCTCTCTCATGTGCGCCTCCCCTCTTGGGTGCCTTTCTCTCTTGTTCCTCTCTCGCACTCGTTCACATTGCTCCCGCTGTTTCATCTGTGTCGCTTCCTCTCTTGACCGTCTCTCTCTCGTGACTCTCGCCCTCTCTCAGGTGCGCCTCTTCCTTTCTTTTGCCCCTCTTTCTCTCCCCCAGTTCATCTAGCCTCCCCGCTCATCTTTTCTTCTCTGTATTGACAGAATTGTCGACTCGAAAATGAAAGCAGGAATAGAAGACAGACAAAGGCAACATTCCTGCAAAGAACTGACATCAAGGCAGCAAATAACATGTCTTAGGGTCATAGCTTTTGGTCAGACTGAAGTTCTAGGGCCAAAATGTCGGTCCTAGAGCTTGCAACGAGTCTACATGAGGTCCTGTCGCTAGGTCTGCGGTCAAGGGTCAAAGACGCACTCTGGGCCTTTGGCAGTCTAGAAAGACCTCATGAAAACCCACAGTCAGGCCCAACATGGGCACACAAGTCAAAGAGTTGGATTTCCCAGGAGTCAACCACGGCCATCGATCACACACACTCCAAAGGCTCAGTGCAATTTTTGAAAGCTTCCAAGCCGTGCTGGCTGCAAGAAAATTGTGGCTGCATAGAACGTGGACCTGAGTCATGATGGAAGAAAAGGGCGCAGCACTATTGGGAGCGCTGCGCCCCGCTCGAGCAAGCACGTTCATGCTGGGGAAGAACAATACGTGGCGGCGGTGGCGACGACGCAGTGAAGTGTTGCGATAGTAGTTGCGAGAAGCAAGGACGGCTGCGTGGAGGATGGGCATGGGTTTTGGAGGGGAGTAAGGGTTTTCGGTGGTCATGAGGAGGCTCGGCGTGGCGGGAGCTCCTCGCTATGATATCGAAGCTGGGAGGCTGTGGTGATAGGGAGCTATGGGGAAGGTTGCGATGGTGGGTCCGGCCGGTAGAGAGAATGCCACGGCTTCTTGTTGAGCAAACACGTAGTTGTGAGCTTCGAATGAGTGACTTTGGTGGAGCGTCTTCTTCAGGGGTCTTCCTTGACAGGGTGTGATTTGTTGTCTCGAGTTGCTGGGGCTTTTGGCCTGACAACTTGAGTATGCCACTTGATTACTACTAATAGAGAGTCTTCTTTGTTTTTTTTCAGTGAAGCTGGGTATGGGATATATGGAGCGATGGAGGTAGGACACGGTGAGTGGGGAGCACAAAGATATGGATGCATCTTTTGATTGGCACAAAATAGCTGATCTCGTCTGTGGATGGGGGGAGGTGGGGGCTGTGAATTAGGGGATGGTGTGACCACAACTTTGGGGGAGGAAGTAACGTGGCTTAGGGGTTGTGTAATCTTTCTTATGTTCTCCCTCTTACCTTCCCTTTTTTTTTATTTTTTATTTTTTATTACCATATCAGTGGTTGTGTAATCTTTCTTACGTTCTCCCTCTTACCTTCCCTTTTTTTATTTTTTTTATTATTACCATATCCTCACAAATAGGCACCAACTGGGAACCGGGCCCAGCGTCCCATAACAGACACGTTCAGAAAATTCATGAGAAAATTCCATGAAAATAAGGCTAGAAAGCTACTAAGAATTTAGAGCTGCTTCTTTTTGAAAGTTAAGATACCGGGGCCATTACCCGGCTTTGACTCAGAGATATTGGAACAACTTCAGACATGTCTACAACAATCTTCATGATTTAAGCAGACCCCCCAATCAATCCCCTTGTCCCTACTCCAGCAAAACTTACTGCAGCAGAGCCACCATCTCTGCTGCTGCTGTGCTCTCTTCCCAATCTACCAGCTAGCCCACTCACTAGTAGGACGTGTGACACCCCGCCATCTTTTTTCCAAAGGACTACAAATGCCACAGTTCTGTCTTCGTCATCGAAAGGGAGGTCCCGGAAAGTCAACAAGTGCAATGTCTTTGTCATCAAAGGGGAGGTCCCGGATCACCCTCCCCAACTCCATCCTAGCAAAGGGTTCGAAGGACCATACCCTCAGCACGAGCCAGACACAATCCTCATCCTGCAATCTCCTGCCCCCTCGGAGATTCCAGTCTCCGTCTTCGAGAGAGCAAGCCAACACTGCCTGAAGCCAATCGCACCAGAATGATCCCTCATCAGCCGGTACGCATCGGACAACTTAAGCTGCCTGATGCCAATCGCATCGAATGAAGGATCCCCCAGCCGGTACCCCTCAGACAACCTAATTCAACCCTCTCTCCGTCCTCACAAAGAATCATCTCGTGCCTTTTGCCCTCCACCTTGAACAGATCCCCCATAACCCAACAGAACCTACACTCACCTCCTTCACCTCCCCAACTCCGTCCTAGTAATGAGTTCGACAGACCATGTCCTCAGCAAGAACAAGACACAATCCTCACCCTGCAATCTCCTGCCCCCTCGGAAATTCCAGTTTCTGTCATCGAGGGGGTGAACCAGCACCGCCTGAGGCCAATCGCACCAGAGTAAACCCTCATCAACCGGTACCCATCCGACAACCAAAGCTGCCCGACGCCAATCGCATCTAATGAAAGTTTCCCTAGTCGGTACCCCCCAGACAGCCCCGATGCAACCCTCTCTCCGTCCTCACAAAGAGTCATCTCGTGCCCTTTGCCCCCCTTCTTGGACAGATCCCCCGACTCAACAGAACCGCCCCATATGAATCTACAACGAATTTTAGATGCCCTAATTAGGGCCTTCGATCAACTCTATGGCCTTATTACCGGTAAAAAACTAATGAACATCACCCTCAGAAGCCTGTTGAAAACAAGAGAGAATCAATTGGTTTAGAACACCACAAAAGAGCGTGATACTGATCGATGCTAAGGAAAGTACAATAGGAAATTATTTTTGAATTGGGATTCAGAGATATAGGATTCGAGAGTAGTTAGGAAATCTCTTTCGATTTACCTGAGATGTCCAAAAACGGACTCAGAATTCGCGAGTAGTTGGGAAGTCTCTTTCGATTTACCTGAGATGTCCAAAAATGGACTCATGATTGTAAAGAATCATAAGTTTTAATAGGACAAAATTTCGATAGGGATTATGCTCGTCAAAGAAGCGCCTAAGAACAATGAATTTGAGCAACTACGCAAGGGATACTATAGAGAAAGAAATTCCAATTGATTAAGAATTTTTTCAAACCGCTCCGAAACAATCAAGATTCACTAAAATTGGGAAAGTCTGAATTAGATCATCAATGAATGAACATCAAGGATTACGAATGAAAAAGGCAAAAAAAACAGACAGGTGATATAAGGAGTAAAATTCAAAGAGGGCGGCCCAATGATAGACCCAACAAAGCGAGCATCAAGAATAACCCTCCTCACCTACTTCCTCAGCCCACCAACTTACCTTATCCTCCTCAAACCCTACCCCTCCGTCTCCGGGGGAGACGTGGCACACCTCCACTGCTAGCCTCTAAGGCTCAAGGCAACGCTAGCACCCAAGACCTACATGGCCATCGTCAGTCCCCAAAAACGACAGTGCAGCCTGTCCTCACCAAACCTGCTGGTAAGTCACTACAGGGGGTTCGAGCCTCCATAAACCATTACTACCCTACTGAGGAAGAGGGGAGGCACCTCGGAACCTGACCGAAGGAGGAGCATCTCATGCCCATACCGATCCTGAAGAGGAGAGCGAAATCACCATCACTTAATACGCCCTCCCTCCAACTCACAGTACCTCCCCTTCCCGTCACTTGTCGAGTCCACCATCACCTTCCCGCACACCGCAGCCCAACCCGTCGTCCCTTCGTTACCATCGGTGCCCGTATGCTACTAACGTCATACGTCCCGCCATCGCTCACACACAGCTCCCACCCCAACGCAGGTTCCCTTCCATTCCCTTGCAAAGCCGCCCATATAAAACTTCAAAGTTCGCTGCCGTCTTGCCATGCTCCATCCTCGTTCCCGACATGCGCCACGCTACTGCCAAGCCGAACCGCGCCGTGTGAATGCACCAGCCGTTCTCTGTTTTTGCCCGCCTCATGTTCTCGTCTTACTAAGGTCGGAACTCCTGCGAGGTGTCGTTGGCAGGTTCAACGAGGACTGTCGTGACGAGCTCTGAGAGGGGCTTGGCCACCAACTTCTGCTTTCGACGGGAGGGGGTTGGTCTCCCCCGTAAGAAGGCATAGGGGGAAAGTTTCGTGGTGAGATTGGAGGAGGAATTGAGATGGGTGGACAACAGTTTACAATGACAGGAAAATCGCAAGGTGGTATGATGTGCATGGTTTTGTGGTTAATTTTCGAGTAGCAGCATTCTCCTTGATTAGTTTTTCATTTGTTTTTTTAGTCGTCTCAAGCGGTTTACAGTGATTAGATTTTCGACCGTAACTGGTTCACATGATTTTTCGAATCAATACTTCGTAGTAGCACTTCTAATCTGTAATTCAATCTCTACTGGTGTGTTGATCTCCTAATTACACATTACAAATAACTTTGATTTTGATTTTCTAATCCCATGTGTGAGGACTGAGCCCTCAAGTAGGGGCCTTGCCATGATGTACATGGTCTGGGCTAAGGCCCCAGCAAGCCTAGTGCCCGCCCTAAGTGAATGCGGGCCAGCAAATCGACAAGAGCCCTCTGTGCAACATTTCACGAAGTGGGGTTCATACAGTTGCAGCACGCCAGTTGGTTGGAGTGCACCGAGTCTCGGATTTCAGCAAATGCTGAAAGCCCAGGGCCTCTGAGTTGGTTAGGCCCTGGGCATCTGAACGTGAGGCCGACAATGCATGCTGGAAAGAGAGGCCGAAAATGCCAAGGGGAAATCGGCCCACTGTCTGAATCTGGCCGCAGGCCTTGATGAAGGACTGCCTTACCCCGGGGCCCAACTGTATCGAGTTGGCTTCAGCCTCTGGGCCCCGGACACAGGCTGAAGGGAGGCCGCCCACACACTGCACTGGCATATAGGCAAGCAGGGCGAGGCAGCRGGGAKSTTGGCCAATGCTGGCATATGCGGGCACGCTGCGCAGATGCAAGTGTGCTGCGCTAATGCAGAGCAGCGCTGCGCTAAGAAGAAGCAGGGCAGCGCTAGGCGGTAGGGCGCTGCCTGCTTGCRGAGCACTGGCRGCCATAGCCGGGCCGCAWGAGGGTGCAGGGGAGGTGRGRGMGAAGGTGGTACTTCGGAGGTGAAGGGCRCTGTGTGGGTAACAAGGGAGAGTGTGGGRAAGAKGACACRTACCTGGTGATGGTGGAGGTCTGCATTGGTGTTGACATCATCACTCGCTGGTAGTCAAGTTGTCTGGTTGCTGTTCATTGCTGTAGTTGYAGGATAGGCTGTAGAGTAGATAGGGCGCCTGGCGCCATTCACAAGAGAGAGCTACATTTGGGTTATGCTGTTGGTGTTGCCCTGGTGGGCATGGACATTGACTCACGATTCTTCTGTATCATTCTCAATGGGATGGTTACTCGGTTCCATGTGCTATCTGCTTTGGCTTTGAATACTTGGACTTCAGTGTGATTTTGCATTCCGGATTTCTGTGCTTCGTCCATACTCATGTTCCTTGCACATGCTTCAATAGATACATAATTCTTGAAATCTTGTAGTATTTTTTTCCACCCTAACTGGTTCACATGTTTTTTCGAATCAATACTTCGTAGTTGCACTTCTAATCTGTAATTCAATCTGTACTGGTGTGTTGATCTCGTAATTACACATTACAAATAACTTTGATTTTGATGTTCTAATCCCATGCTTCAATAGATACATAATTCTCGAAATCTTGTAGTATTTTTTTGGGGTTTGAATTTTTCATAATTCCTTCTTAACAAACTCTTAATAAACTTTGAAATTTCCTTCAACAGCATATGGATATGCGTAAATCTTATAAGGATTCGCGATTTCTCGAATCTATGATGTCTCGCTTCTTAAATCCATAGAAATTCCTTTGGTTGGTCTGCTATTTTCGTACAACCTTCTTCTTAATTTTTGTGATTCAAAGTGCTGAAATTCGAATCTTAAATTTCTAAACTTTCTTCTATAATTCCTATTTCGGATTTTTACGTCCTAAGTTCGGCTCTTATTTTTGAATTCGAAGCAACGTGCATCTGAGTCTATTGTTTTTTTTTTGGAACTGAAATTCGAATCTTAAATTTCTAAAACTCCTATAATTCCTATTTCGGATTTCTACATCCTAAGTTTGGCTCTTATTCTTGAATTCGAAGCAACATGCATCTGCGAGGCTACGCCCGCTTAGCCCCTACGGGGCCCTATCTGCAACAAGGTCGGCCTCCCTAAGTGAAGGCAGGCACGACAGGCCCTTCGGGCCTCATTCTTCAGGGTAGCCCGCCTCGGGGAAATTCAGACAGTTGCGTTGTGACAGTTGGTTGAATGAATCCAGGCCGTGGGCCGCTTGTGTAAATGAATGTGAAGCAGGCCCTGGGCTGGATACGGGTACCGGGCCAAACACAGGCCGAAAGCAGTTGGGCGCATGCAACCACTTCAGGCCCAAGGCCTGCTCTCTTCGTGACTGGGCCTGTGCCTACCGGGGCCTACCGGAAGCTTCCTGGACTGGACGCAGGCAGGCCACTTCGATATAGGGAAGGGCCGGCCTCCTCATTCGGCATTCGGGTGCTGGCTGCATGCTGCGTGAGCGCTGCTGCGCAATCCGCTGGCTGGCTGGCACTCACGCTCTCACGGGCGAGTAGGAGGGAGCACGCAGCCATAGCCAAGCTGCGCTGCTGTATGCTAGGTGAAGCGCAGGGTGGTCCTTGGGTGCTAGTGGCATCTGTGCGGTCTGGATCGGGGTTGTGAGTGTTACGAGATACATACCTGGTGCTGAAGCGTGCGACATTGGTCGCCATATGCTCGTACTTCGGGAACGCTGTTGATGTCATCATTCTGCTTCGTAGTATAGGCTAGATAGGACCTGCCGCATGTAGTCTGGGCGCCGAGCGCCAATAGGATATCAACTCTGGTTCGTAATTGATGATGATGGGACTACTTCAGCATTGTCAATTTTGAACTCTTGGTGTGTTCTTATTTGGTGTATCTCGTGATGCAAGTCTGCTGTGGTTCGAGGTCAAGACTATCTGGGCTCATATGTATGATGCTGTTTGATTGCTGAAGTTCGCTAATGTTCATCTTCCTTGCACATCTGAGTTTATTGATTTTTTTGGAAAAATCTTCACTAGTTTGCTGCTGGTGGCAGTGATATAATAACGCGCTCTGCGGCGAAGGGGCTAGCCTGTAGGGCGGAAATATGGTACAACAGCGGTGGAGATGGTGGCTCAACTGCGGTAAGTCTTGCCGGAGTAGGGGTGAGAATGAATTTTGTTGGCCGATTGCAACCAGTGCCTGGAGGAGTTGGATGATGGGAACCTCAACTATGGTGAGGATTGGGGGTTTGCCTGTGATCTGTTGACGCCTTTGGTCCTAGGGGTCTACGAATGGGCGAGGCCAGAACTATGCTGGTCGGTGTTGGGGCTTGGTCGCGCTGCCTTGTAACTGGAGCTGTAAGGGGGCATGAGACCTGGTAGAGAGATCTGGGGAGTTGTCGAGGGTGGAAGGCTCTCTAGTGTTTGTTGGTGGAATGGTTCTTAGTCAACGCTGGCCGGAACGGGGGCGGGTCGCTCTTCCCTGTAGCCTAGCAGGTGGGGGGGTTTCTGGGGTGGGTCGCGCCACCCTGCAACCTAGCAGTTGGGGGTACGAGGCCTGGTAGAGATTGAGTATCGGGGTATAGGGCGGTGGCGGATAAGGTTGGGCTGCTGAAAGGCACTAGGGCAAGTGGTTCTTGGTCTGAAAGCTTCGGATTATCTCAGTTGGTTCTTGGTTTCTTCACAAGTTGGCTGTTTCTGGTTGCTCTTGGTGGTCTTAAGAATGTTTTAGGACTCTGGGGACTCCTAGCAACTTGTCTTAGGTGGCTTCAATGCTGTTATACTCAGTGATCTGTGGCTGTTCGATGCCAGAACGATGCTGGCCGGTGCTGAGGTGTTGCCCTGTTACCTGCTGATGCAGGAGTGTGAGGCCTGGTAGAGAGATCTGGGGATGCTTTGGGGTGGGCATTCCACGGGACAACCAAGGGTTGCTGCTGGGACGACGCTGGTCGGAGCTGGGGCAAGTCGCGTTGCCGTGTAACCCAGCAGGATGTGGGGGTGTGAGGCCTGGAAGAGCTCGGCAGGGAGTAAGACAGTGTTGGAGAGCTTTGAAAGGGTTTGTTAGGGATTCCGAGGGTTTTTTAGCATTTGTAGGACCGCTGCGGTGGCTTGTTGCATGAGTAATTCCTTAATTGGTCATTAGGAAAGTCCCAATCTATTCCCATGCTTCCCGAATTACCGCAAGTGTTCTCAGACGTTTTCTCAGCCAAACCCGGGTAATGGCCCCGATATCTCAGAAGATTCGTACAATTTGATATGGGACGCTGAACCCGGTTCCCATCTTGTGTTGCTCCCCACGAATAGATTGGAGTTTTTGTTTCTTAAAAAAAGAAAAAAAGAAAAAAAGAAAAAAAAAGAAAAAAAAAAGAAGAGATCTCAGCCACACGAGGAGGCAACTGGAGGCAGGCCTGGCCGAGTCAACACTACAAATACTGGGCCGACCCCAGGTCGTGCATTCATTCTGCCTTGAGGGGTGGAGCGGTGCTGCTTGAGTGTTAACGTCTTCACCCGAATAGAATGCCCGGTCATTATGGCTGCATCGGGACTATAAAATTGCCTCAAAGACAACTATAATGACCAGGCATTCTATTCGGGTGAAGACCGTAGCGCATGAAGAAGGCACACACAAAGTGAGAGTAAGAGTGTCCATAGCTAGGACAGACCATGCACTGCACCATAACTGAGAGAGAGAGAGAGAGAGAGAGAGAGAGAGAGAGAGAGAGAGAGAGAGAGAGGTTTCATGGATGATCACATCCAGCGGCGTGGAGAGAGGCTTACCCGGACTTCCCTGGCGATGCACTGTGTTTGGAGAGAGCGCTTTGCTTATGAAGGCCAGCATTTCTTGGACCAGTGTTATTCTTCGTTGCACCAGATGGATATTGCCTTTGAGAGGCACTTTACCATTGGCGAGAGTCGTACTGGCTTCATCATCAGTAGAGGGATAGGTTAATGTATGAGGTGGTGAGAAGAGCGAGAAAATAAGCGTGGAGGGAGAAGTGGGGGAAGGCGAGGCAAGACATTGTAGTCATTGATTATTATTGGATCTTCTTGTTTGAAAGGATTTCATGCTGTCAGTCCTGAGTCCTGGCTCCGGAGTCCCAGTTGGACCCGGTCCCAGGATGTCCCAGTAGGTTGAGTCCTAGGGTTTGTAGGTCGGAGTGTTGCAGGTCGGTGGAAGTCGGGTACTGAGGCGTCGCAAGTTGGTAATTGTCTTCAGGTACGGGTAGAGGAAGTCAGGTCCCAAAGTTCAATTTTGCAGCAGCCTCCCAAGAAAGTCTGGAGACTTCCGGAACACAAACATGCAGCAGAGGCTGCGGGCGACCGGTGCCGGTACAAAGCAGGCAAACCAAGTCAGCTGTTACTATTTATAGCTGCTACACTGCAGAGGAGTGCCGAGGAAAACAAGTTGTTCATGCGCAAAGTTGCGGAAGCGCTGCTGGTTGCTTGTGTGATCGTAGCCCTGGCGAGGAAGTAGTGGACCCTAGCTAGGTTGCCCTGGCGAGGAAGTAGTCAACCCTAGCTAGCTTGAGGGAGGAAGAAGGTGGCCATAGCCGCAGAGGTTCAATTCGTGAGGTTCATTACGTATTCTTCTCCTCCTTTTTCTCTAGTCTTGTGTACTTGCTGTCTCTTGGTGATTGTCAATCATTTAGCATTGTGAAATCCATGCATGGTGTTGATATTGTGAGCTTCTTGATTTGGGTTCACTACATTCGTCACTCTCTCTCTCTCCCCACCTCTCCCTTCCCCTCCCCCTCCCCCCCGCTCATCTATAACATGTCTCTTGGTTTCTTTCATGCGCTTACTAAAAACGAAAGCACCAGCAGAGCGCAGAAAAGAAGGCGATTCTTGTTCCTTCCCTCCCTCCCTTTCCTCCTTCCTGCTTCCTTTACTTCCCTTTGTCCCTCCTGACTCCTTTCCTTCCCTTCATTGCCTTGCCTTGCCTTGCCTTGCCTTGCCTTGCCTCCCTTCCCTTCCCTTCACTTCCCGTCCTTTTCCTCCCTTCCCATCTTTTGTTTCTTTCATTCACTAACTCCTCAAAGCCAAAAGTGGGTCTCATGTGGCGGCCTTGCGAGACACTCTGGAGACTAGCTTGGCCCAGCAGTCAATTGTGTGGCTCCAAAGATTTGGTCCCATGCAGTGCCAAAGAGGTTTGCTATGTGTGGTGCAATTCTTTGGAGGCCGTGCGGTGCAAAACAGTTTCCGTGCATGGCGAGAATCTTTTGTGCCTGCTGCAGAGTTGCGCAGGCCGACGGTGGGCGCCCCTTGATTGGTCGGCTGGTCAGCAGCTATCTGTCGGCGGTTGTCGGCATCCCGTGACGATATATATATATCGATATATATATATATATATATATTTTTTGGAGTCCATAACCCCTAATAACCCCATCAACACCCCCATACACCCGCCCAACACCACTAAACCGCCCCCCAACACCC
The DNA here is from genome assembly GCA_003427395.1 of Chara braunii. Lineage (NCBI taxonomy): Eukaryota > Viridiplantae > Streptophyta > Charophyceae > Charales > Characeae > Chara > Chara braunii. Next base: position 974,815 of record BFEA01000323.1, on the reverse strand, counting down.
TTATATCCCCCCAACCCCCCCACCCCACCCCCCCAATCTCTAAAAGTTTCTGAGCGGATTTGGGCTGTACTCAGCAAGCCCATAGTCAGATTAAAAAAAAAATAAAAAGTGGATGGCTGTTTACTAACTGGTGGGCAGACTGCCGACTGGTCAGCCCTACCGGTAGGCTGCAAAATCGGCGGTCGGGGTTGATGGTGGGCGGGGATGCAACCCTGGCCTGCAGTGTACGAAATCATGTGGCGCAAAATCATTTCGTGTTGTTTGGCGGAAAACTCTTTTACAGCGCATGATATGAACCCTCTTTGCATTGCGTGGTGCTGCCGAATGTTGTTCTTGAGTGCTGCGCTGTGGGCAGAGAAGGTGAGAGAGAGAGAGAGAGAGAGAGAGAGAGAGAGAGAGAGAGAGAAGAAGAACTCAATTCATGCGGCTGAACATCAATGGGCGTTGTGTGTCTTGATATGTTTGATCTGTTGTGCATCTCAGTCCTCAAGGCTTTTGCTCCCTTCGGCGGCTCGCAGGGATGGTTGCAGGTTTTGACGAATGAAGAACACAGTTCCTTGGAGGACACTGGTTGTGACCAATTGGACACAATATAGGTCCAGGTCTTTGTATGATAGCCCTGACCCGGTGGCTGAAAGAGTGTTAGTGAGTTTGACCAGAGGTTCAAGGACTGGGTCTGTGTTCTGTGTCAGACACAGCAGAGGTGGGTTCTGCTGTACAAGTACTGTGGCGGGAGCAAGATGCAGAGGTACTACATGCCTAGGGTGGCCTTGGGGATGGGACGGACCAGACGAGGAAGTGGTATAAGATTGTGGAGGAAACATTGTGGAAGTTTGAAGTGAGAGGGGGATATGGAGAGGTTGGAGATTGGGGTAACAGTGCTAATCAGAACCAGCAAAAGATGAGGCATTAGATTTGACGTCGGAAGACTGAAAATGTGTTTTGTTCTCTTTTGTGAGGCGCAGTGCTTTTAGTATCGGTTGTATTCATTCTTTCGATTTTTTTTCCTCTTTTTCTGAAATGGTGGCAAGGGTGGGAAAGACACATCTTGCAGCAGAAATAGTGTTAGTGTGGAGAACCTGGGTGATGAGTCTGATGACAGAGAGTGGCAGGTGGAGCAGCTTATACGGGTGAAGGAGATTAGACCTTTCATACTCATAGAGGGTAGTCAACCCTTTGTTGGTGTGGGAGGCATCATCCACTTGTACACGTGGACAAGGCGTGAGAAGATCAAGGGCAAGACAACATGATGGTAGTGCTTAGCAGAGGTGAGAGGAGGGGAGTTGGGTTCGGGAGAGAGGGTGAGAAGGAAGGAGTAGTGCTGAGAACAGTGAAGGAAGATGCATCGGGACTTGTAAGGCAACGGGGTTGCCTGTTGGAGAATGAACAGGCGGGAAACAGGGATGTGATGCTGGAGGAACGGGATATAAGAAATAAGGTAGGGGGTCATGTAAAGAGGAGCATAGACGCGGACGGGGCAGTTATTGAGTGTGCAATGCTCATGGCTGAAGAGGCATGCCCAGGTGGGATGATAGAAGATGGGCATGAGGAGCCATCATGCAGTGGTCAACAAGCTCAGGAAAGTCGAGAAGATGCTGGTGGGGTTGGCAGTAGAGATGCAGTTGATGCAGTAGCTGAGATAAGGGCAGTGGAGAATCGTCCTGTAGGGAATGCGGGGGTTCGAGTAGCACTCTCTGGAGATACAATGGATGCTCCTGGAATGGGCAAAGCGCTTCCTTCACAACAGGAAGGTGCTCATGGTACATCATTGCCAGCATGTGTTAGTGTTGAGGAGAGTGGTGAACTGAAAGCTCAGCTCCATACCGGCGATTTGAAAGATTACATGAAAGAGCGTCACGATCTTGACAAGAAGGAAGAGGATGATGATGCAAGTCCATATAGTCAGCTTCCTGCTGACTTGTCGATGGAAGCAGTAGAGATCAATGGAGAAGGGAATACAGTTCCGGAACAGAGTGTTGCAGAAGTGCCGTCCTCAGGGATTCACGATGGGAATTTCTTCTCTGGGTGCAATTTGGGCCCTGAGAACCCTGGTAGTGATAGTGCTGTTGCAGCTGCTGTTGGTAGTTGTTATTCAACCTGGGGGAAGCGGGTCGAGACGGGAAAGATGAGGGCAAATGTTTTGGCAGGTCCAATTCAAGAGGGAACTGACGGAGTCCCGAAGAATAGTCAATCAGGAATCGAGGGCAGAGCTGTCTTGGAATGTCGAGGGAGAGGGTTGGGAGGAGCAGATCACTCTGTTCCCGGACTGACAATGGAGGATCTGAACAGCCGAGCCTCGAGCAAGGACGTGGGGCCGAAGGAACTCCTATGCACCTTTTTGAAGCATGGCTGTTTAGAGAAAGACAGCTGTGTGGCTATTGAATCTGTTGAGGCAGGTGGCATGGATAACGGTGAGAAAGGGCGTGGTGATAGGCCTTTCGGTGATGGTGATGGTAGCAAGACAGTAAACGTGGTTGGGGAGTCAAACAAGGGTCACACTTGCTCCGCATTGGCCAATGGGGCAGTTGCTGATGGCAGTGAGCTGAATACTGCTGGTTCTGTGGGGAGTGATGTGAAAGGGGCAGGCATGGCCAAGAGTGACAACATGACAGATGAAGTTAAGCAGCGGAAAAATGGATGTACGGATCGAAAGGATGAGAATGACGAAGAGGCCGGAAAGCAGGTGAACTTTGGTCTGCTGAGACCAGTGCTTCCAGCCTTAGGGGAGTTGAGAGATGGGAAATACTCGAGCGCCGAGGAGGTGGAACGGGAGTGTAATGCTACTTGCTCTGTCGTTCATGGATTCAAAGGAGCAATGCCACATGTGCAGACTTTAACTGGGAGGGAGACTGGCGAAGCGGGTCGCGGAGAAGAGAATTCTGTGAGTGACATGGATGTTACCAATGGCAGAGAAGGTGGTGGAGTTAACCTGGGAAACGAACTCAGTGAGAAGGCGCATGGAGGAACAGTGGAACGCTCAGAGATTTCGGGTATGGTTGATGTGACGGTTGTGGCCATCGAAGAGGAAGGTATTCAGGAGTCTGAGCGAAGGGTGAAAAGCACAGGCCATGAGGAATGTTCCAGCGCTCTTCTGTCAGAAGTTGGGCCTCAAGTTTGCGTTCCCGGCGCAAATGAAAAGGCGGGTCAGGACTGTTCTGAAGAACCTGGACCTGGAGTGAAGTTCTCATTTGCCACAACAACAGGAATGGAGGTGGCTGAACCCAAAGGTGCCGTTTGCATGGTCGAACGTGCAAGCGGAAGCAGGCAGCAGCAAGCCATTGTCTGCAAGGTTGATGTCGATTTGGTTCACGCTGTTGACGTACCAAAAAACCAGAATGGCAAGGGCGGTTTATCAGATGACAACCCTAAAGGGGGCACGAGGAATGGAGCCACCGAGAGCTCCAGGGTCCAGCCGAGTTCAACCATGGGTAGTGAGACCCCAGGACAACGTCTTGGTGGTGACGATTTGCAGCCTGACTCGGTGTTGGCACCTCCTGGAACGTTTCTGGCTGTTCCTGAACAACCTTTGATTGCTGCGGAGACACTGGCCGGTAACGCTGGAGTGTTGAGTACTAACCCTGTACTTCTTCTGCACCTCCCATTGGCTGACTTGCCTCGAAGAGAAGGAGAATGCGTATCAGGAACTACGACAGAGAATGGAGGGGTGGAGAAGATCACACAAGCAGTTGAAAACGTGGCAACTGGCAGTGCCGGTACTGCAACAAGCGATGGTGGTGGCAGGGAGCAGCAAGGGCCTGCTTTGATCCAAACTGTTGCTGTTGATGAGGACGGCTTGTCAGTGCAGACTGTGGACTGTGGGATTTTGCGTCCGGATTGTGAAGCTGTTCTGCCAGGTGCTTCTGGAGAAGGGGTTGGGCCTTCACCCTCTTCAACGGATGCTGATTCTCTTGGTGGAAAGGTGACTGCAATCGTCGATCTTGTGCCGGCTGATGGCGCTCCAGGTTCTGCGAGTGCAGTATTATTGCAGCCTTGCATCGGCACTCAGCAAACGGAGACGAGCCTTGGCCATGGGAACGGCCTTGCCAGGCGTGGCAGCTGCCCTGAGGAGGGCAATCAAGATGCTGAAGGTATGAAAGGTCAGGAGATATCAGTGGAGAAGTGTAGTGATGGCATGGTTTCCACTTGTGATGGTGGCCGGCTGAAGGAGGAGGCATTGACTTGTCTACCTCAGGGTCCAGTGCTCGTCTCCGAGTGTGGGGTTGTCCACCCTTTGCCCCGCTGTGAATCACTAGGTGTGATGAGTGATCTGAATCAGGACTTGACATCACTCCTTCGGCCTGAGGCCGAGTTACCCCAGAATGACTCCATTCTTATCTATTTTGACCAAAGCAATCCGGGTCCTGATACAGACGTCTTATCTCTACCGAACGTGGGGACTGGCTCTGACAATCCATGCGCACCTAGTGCAATGCATGTGGACAGTAATACCTCGGCGGGAGGATCTTCGTGGCATGCTGGCTCAGTCCACTCTGCCCAGGCAACAGCCCCAGGCATTCCTACGAGCAGTGGACGAACTATCCCGCCGGTCAGTATGGCTTCTTCACACGAGGTTCCAGAGCGGGGCGACAGAGTGTCAGCGGGACGACGCTTGTTGGCTGGTGGAAAGCATGGTCCGGATGGTAGCAACCCTCCCGTCTCTGCCCTAACACAACTGGTACCAAAGTTGGTTCCAGGGAGACAGTCTTCACTCATTCTCAGGTCTAATGTGTATAACATTGCTGCTGCCAGTAAGGCGGCTTTCTCAGGCATGATTCCTACACCCGGGTTCAATCCATCCCTTTCAGGTGATGGGGCATCGGAAGAAATTCTCCCGGAGCCCAAGCCTCACCTGACACTACATGTTGTCCCACATCTCTCCTCCAATTTGGCTCAAGGGGCCCAATCCCCATCGCAGACAGTCCGTGCAACTGGCCACCCTTTGTCTCCTTTCCCCAATGCCTCGGCCATTACGGAAACACGTGGTGCACCCAGCAGTGCATTGAAACCTGCAGCTGAGACGCCACCAAGGGATGCTCGCAACAGAATCACCGGTAAAGCTGTAGCTCGGCGCTCTGTGCTGTCATTAAAAGCTCGGGCAGCTGTGGAGCCCCCCAACAGCACCCATCGACCGTTGCCTCAATCATTGCCAAGCAAGAGAAAGCATCAGGGAGACAGTGGCTATAGGGAGGGATCAGGCATTGCAAGCTCCTCAGGGGCCATCCGTAGCCAATCTGCAGCTGCTACTGAACTGCATCCGTCTAAGGGGCCGGCAACAGCTAGAGTAGGGGGAACACATGTGGCACCAAAGAGCCCAAGTGCCTCCAATGCCAGAGGTGCCACCAACCATTCAGAAGGACGACAACGGGATTCTCTTGTCTCGCTGCATGCACGCCGATGTGATGCTTCAGCGGCTGATGGTGAAGAACAAGCGGCCAGCCTTTCAAATGGACTACAACGGGATTCTATTGCCCAGTTGGATGCACATCGCTGTGATGGATCAGGGGCTGATGGGAAAGGACAAGAGCTTGACCAGGAGGAAGCTGCAAGAGAGGCCAAAGCAAAGGAGCTGGCTGAAGTTGCAGCAAAAGCTCGCCAGCGGGCACGCCAAGCAACTAAAATTGCCTCTGAAAAAGCCAGTCTGGCAGTTGCAGCAACCGCTAGAGCGGCCACAGCTGTCAAGCGAGCAGCAGAGTTGCTCTGCCAGAGTGTGCCTGCGGGCTCTCCTGTTCATCTTCGAACTCGTATGAACAGTATTCTAGGCACCGCAGAGCGTTTGGCAAGAAGGCGGAAAGCAGGGGATGGCAGAACTGATGATCAGTCGGCGATGGGTGTTGCCAGTGCAGGGGAATGCAGTGGAAGTGTTGTCACTGTTGCTGCTGCTGCTGATGCTTGTGGTGGAGATGTGAAGAGAAGGTCACCCCCCGATACCAAGTTCAGGCCAGATAGAGAGTTCAAAGTAGTGCGCGTGGGAGCGTCCAGTTCGCCGAGCAGAGTGGCATCAGGATCACACTCACCTGCTGCGACAGACCACCTCACAGAGTCTGCAACACAGGATGGCAGCACTCTGAGAAAATTGGACGTATCCCAGCATGTGGCGGGAAACATTGCATCTGCACAGAAGACTTCAACTTCATCCGAACAGCTCAGCTTTGCAGTGGAACGGAAGTGGTCGAGTACTGCGCGAAGAGGGCGCAAACCCGTCAGAGCTCGAGGGTCGAACAATCATGATTTGGTTCTGCATTCGTCTGATCGTCAGATGAATGACCGCCTACCTGGTGGAGTGGGCATGGTGGCAGCCATAAGCGGAAAGGAACGAGTTGGAGAACCTCCTCGAGGAGGAGGCAGAGATCTGAGGCGAGCGAGATTACGAGGAAAGGCACGAGGATGGAGCCATCGCAAGAAGTGTTCGGGCATTGGACGTGTGAAGAAGAAGCAGGTTGGGAAACCTAAGATCGACAAGACAGGCTTCCCTCAGGCAGCAGAAAAGGAAACCGACAAAGTCTTGCCTGGCCAGTTTCCCCTTGCCGGTGACCCAGGAAGTGTGGACCAAACAAAGCGTGCTCGTGCCACTTCTTGCAAGGTGAGAACATCTGGCACAAGAGGTGGGGGAAGTGACAGGGGAAACAGAGGAGCGGAGCCTATCGAAAGGTTGTCCAAAGATGAATGGGCAGGTGGGGAGAGGACTGGTCCTAAACGGCTTGCTATGATGGCTAAGACAGCGGCGTTGAAGGCGTGTGTTGTTGACAAGAAAGTCCGGCAAGTGGAAGCGTCAGCATGCAAAATGAGAATTGAAGGTGTGGATGGAGCCGAGGGTGTTTCCTCGGGACTGATGAAAAAGTGCTCAGAACAGAATGGCAATGGGGGAAGTGAGGAAGCGAAGGCAATTGTAGGGAGTATGGCGTGCGTGAGGCGTGAAGCAAGGAGTAAGAGGAGAAGCAGGGCAAGGAGAGTGACAAATGATCAGGTAGCTGGGGATGTTACGAGGGGCAGCACTGGCACAGCAGAGCTTTTATATGACTCAGCAGATGCTGGTAGGACGGTGAAAGAGGAGAGAGTGAGGGGGGATAAAGATTGCCGTCCTGCGTATTCAGCAGTTGAGCTCGCATATGAGGCAAGGAGATCAGATGGAGAGGGACCAAATATTGCCAATGTTACCGTCGTAGATGATGGTGCATGCGGTCAGGCTCCCCCCTTGAAGGTGTATTTCAGGAGGAAAGCTGTGAAGATGGAAGTAAGATTTGAAGATGGCTATGAACAAATGGAATCTGACACCATTCGTGAGCGCAGTAGCTGTGAAGCATTAACTTGGGTTCGATCTGTGCGGAACTCGAGTAGAAGCACAGCGGAAGGAGAGGATGGAATGCCTCCAGCCAAAACTGGAGGCACACACAGAGCCCCATGCGCAGGTAGGGCGAATCGTGGAGCTGTAGGGCAGGGTCCTGAAGAGGAAAATGGAAAACCACCTGACACTCATGGAGGGCCTCTGGAGTCTGGGGAAGGATGGCATGAAAAACAAACCAAGGTGAGGAAGAGATTGAAAGCTGATGGAGTTTCACAAGCACCCACTAGCGCGAAAGAGGGGCCTATTCTTCCAGGAGGGTCTCATCCTGAGCAAGAGGGCCTTCCCCTTGGCAAGGAGGACGTACAGCGGGAGGTATGCCGCAGCAAGTGCTTTGGTGCTGGGAATCTTGAAGTCGAGTTGAGTTCTCTGGGCAGGGAAGACGAAGAAAGAAGTCGGCCAAAGGCAAGATTTAAACAGGATGTCGGCAATTTAACAAAACGGCAAGAGGCAGGGGCACGGATGGAAGACCTGAGCGCTGATGGAAAGGGCGATCGCCAACTGGTTATGGGTGCGGCAGGGATGCTGGAGTGTGGTGACGGGTTCTTGGATCTGGCCGTCGATCTGACATGCAGGGAGGAAGTGGAAGGGGTCAACTCTGAAGGTGTGGTCGGTTCTTCATCTTTAGAAGTGCCACGTGAGGGCATGCGGTACTGGAACCGGGATGCTGATGGCATAACTGGCACATCAGGAGTTGATCTGAATGGCTTCCTGCGGGAAGTGGATGCGGAACAACAAGAGCAGCTTGAGAGAGATGTCGAAGGGGAAGCAGGTGGCCCGGAGGAGCTCTTGAGGAGGAAAAGGGCGCAGAGGTGGAACTCTCTCAAAGAACTCCTCCAGCAAAAATTTCATTCACGTCCGAGGAAGAAGCACAAGTAAGTCCACTTTGATATAAACCACTGTTATGTACTGGCGTCCTTGGACCTTGGTGCATGTGATCTCATTTTCTTTTTCTTGCAAACGTTCCTACTGAATATATAGGTGTCATGCTGTGCATGTTGCATTGACGGAGTGGTGAGTTGGCTGGTTGGTTGAGTGTTTGATGGATGGTATCGAATCCAATGTGCCAGAATGAGGTCGGAACAGGATGGGACATCAGGGGACGGGATGGCGTGACTTGTTTTTTTTTTGTAATTGTTCCTTTCGATAGGTTGGTTTACTTTATGGTTGGTGGGTTGTTTGGTATTAGGCGTAGTCGGTAGAGCTGGGGTGGCTGGACTGGGCTGGGCTGGGCTGGGCTTGGGGGTGCTGTTGGTTGGTCCATGGATTGAATTCTTTTGTGACTGTGTTTGATACTTTGATGACATTTGTATTTCATTCAGTTACGACTTGTCTTGGTGAATCTGGATGGTGGTCGTCATTTGCATTTGGATTTGGATTTGGATTCGGTTGGATATGAATTCTCGGGTTGTGCGGTGGATTTGTTCCGACATCGTTGCATTGAGGGGCAGATGTTAAACAGTTTTGCTGTAGAGGCGGGTTCGCTTGTGAGTCTGTAGCAGGGGTGATGGGTTGGTTGTACAACGGTGCACAAGGTGCCTAGAGTAGCTGTCTGCAATCAATGGGAAGTGAAAAAAAGAAAGTCGTAAATTGAAAGTTGCGGTTCTCCACAACCTTTGATCGGGTTCTCAGCACGTTAATCTATAGCAGCTGATGGGTTGGTTGATCAAGGATGCACCGGGTTTCTTAGAGGTGTCCACACTGGGCGGGATGGAGAAAAACTTCATAAACTGGAGTCTGCGATTCTCCACAACATTTGACAGGCACACTTTGTCAGATTCATAATGCATTTTTACTAACAGAAGAAGTAAATCATGTAAATGTCTGACTGAGGATGCCGCCCGGTCGAGTTGGGCCCGGCCAGTTGGGCCCGGCGGGCCCGCCCGGGTAAACCAGGTGGGCCAAAAAACCGCCCATCGGGGCCGTTACTAGGCGCCATGCTGTGCCTCTAGTGCCAGCGGCGTGTCTGGAGTGTATTTTTTGGCTGTGACAGACCTTTCTTTGTTTCGTGGAT
>BFEA01000323.1:945148-958440 GCA_003427395.1 Chara braunii | reverse complement strand
GCGGGGGGGCAGAGGAGGGAGGGTAGCAGGGAGGAGAAATGCGGGGGAGCTTGCACGAGGAGAAGCGATGGAGCGGCTGCGCTTGGAAATCACCCTCTCGACTCCAGTTGCATGCTGATGTATTTTTCTCTTCTGTGGTCGGCTGAGTGCCCGAGGGTAGGTGTGGAGCTGCGGACCTTACCATCGGGACCCTCTTGTATTCAGTTTTTGTCAAATGACCGGTTTTCAGGGGGGTGTTGCCCCCTATTGCAGCTTAAGTAGTATTCGGCAGAGGAGGGGTTTGTGCGTTCCCCTTCTAGTAACGGGCTGGGGATTGGATTCTGGCTATTCTTTTTTTTTTTTTTTGTGGATTCTGGCTATTCTACCTCTTGCTGAAGGGAAGAGAACGTCTTCGGTCGTTGGTCTCCTAACATGGCATCAATGGTTTCCAGCCAGCTGTATTTGCGCTGTCTTTGGAGAACATATTCACACAAGAACTAGTGTGACCGCCGAATGTGAGTGTATATATACCTTTCAAGATAGTCTTCATATGAGTTTTCGACATTATAGTACTCCATACTTTGTTCAACGGTAGTGCGATGTCGAGTGAGTTGGGCTCAGTTTTGCCTTGAGCCCTCACCAAGTCTGTTTCACCGCACAGAAGTTTGTGCGCCGGATTGCTGTAGGCGATCTGAGGAGCAATCTCCTGCAGTAGCAGCAGCACGAGAAGCTTAATTCCTGGGTCGGTGGAGGACGGGTAGGTGGTCGGAGGGGGGTGAATACAATGGTGCAAGAGGGGATAGAATCTGATAGGTATGATTATGGGATTTTACCCATGTTTCTAATTTTCATCGTCTTTTTATTTTGCTGCTCATGTCGTGCAATGTTTGTATTTCTACTCCAGTTCTTCAAGGCTTGTAGTCTGTCCAGTCCAGAGGGCAAATGGATGGGTATGGGTGCTTCAGACGGGACTCGCAGAACCGTTCGACTTGCGGACGGATTGAACCATGTGCGTCTGGGAGAACACTCTTGTTGAAGTGTGCTCTGTTTTTCGCTTTTTGTAAAGTGTCAAGTACCTTATTGGGTCGAAGAACAGACCGACCCCCGATCCAACTTATTTCACCTCCAGCAATAGCTCAATTTGCTGGCCTTGGTAGTATCAATTGTCGAATTACCTAGTCTCTATACTTCTTTTTTTTTTTTTTTTTGGGGGGGGGGGGGGGGGGGGGGGGGGTTGCGGGGCGGGGATCCATTTGTGTTGGCTTCTCTGCGTTTTCTGGTTTTGTCCTCTAGATGCGTGGTTGGAGCGGGATACTATCTCCTTTCTCTTGTTCCTCGTCCTCTTCCTCCTCTTCTCCTTCCTCCTCCTATGTCTCACCGACTTTCTTATTCGTCCTCTTCCTTTCCCTCCCCGCGTTCCCTCCCTTTCTTTCCACTGCTCTTCTACACCACTATGTGACAAGTCTGCTGTTTTTTGTCCTCTGATGTATGGGTGGAGTGGGATAATATCTCCTCGGCGGGGATCCATTTGTGTTCGCTTCTCTGCCTTTTCTGCTTTTGTCCTCTAGATGTGTGGTTGGAGCGGGATACTATCTCCTTTCTCTTGTTCCTCGTCCTCTTCCTCCTCTTCTCCTTCCTGTGTCTCATCCACTTTCTTATTCGTCCTCTTCCTTTCCCTCCCCTCGTTCCCTCCCTTTTTTTCCGCTGCTCTTCTACACCACTATGTGACAAGTCTTCTGTTTTTTGTCGTCTGATGTATGGGTGGAGTGGGACAATCTCCTCTTCCCTCCTCTTCTTCCTCGCCCTCTTCCTCTTTGTCTTCCTCCTACTGTGAGTCACCCTCTTTCTTATTGTTCCTCTTCCTCTTTCGTCCACCCGCACCCCCCTTTTTCCCCTCCACTTCTACGCCTCTATGTGACAAGTCTTGACATGGCAGTTGCTTCTCACTTTTGCCCGAACGGCAGTTGCATTTCACTTCGCCTGAACCCCTGAACAATATTCACCAGTGCAAAATGTGTGGATTTTTTTTTTTTTTTTTAACACAGCCTGTGGCCTCTACTAGGGGGAGTGGTAATGTGTGGAATCGATGTGCAAGTCCCAGATAACCAGAAGGATGGCTCTGTTCGATTGCTACGACGAGTGTCTGTTAGCATATGTTTTCGCTGCATTGTTTTGCGCCTGGTGAAGTAGTCTGGAATCGACTGCAGTGCAGCAACTGGGACTCTCAAGCCCTCACCGAAGAGTTTCGCAGACTTTCAGAGGCAGTGAAACACACAAATGTACTGTGCATGTCTTTGGTAGAAACATCTGCCCTGTTCTGCTTTTATGGGGCTGCAAAATGTGTTGACGGACGTTGATTAGAGTGCAAGTGCTCAGTGGTAAAGTGTGTGGTTAGCGGGTAACCTTGTCTTGTGACACGTAGGGTGCCATTGATAGTGTGTGTGTGTGGGTGGGTGGGTGTGGGTAGGTGGATGTGGGTGAGTGTATGAGGTTGTGTGTGCCTGTGTGTGTTTGTGGGGGGGTGTTTTTGTGGGGTGCTTGTGTGGGTGCTTGTGTGGGTGCGTGCATGAGGGTGCGTGTGTGTGTGTGCGTGTGTGTCCCCAGTCATCTCCCATGGTATAACACGCCATAGACCCCATATCATTCATGGTGCATCCCGCCCTGCCGTACCCAGACTGAAGCTGTATGCTGCCACTCTAGCACTTCTCATGTCAACATGGTTGTCTGTGACCAGCTTTCCAAAGTCCCAAGCATATAGGCCTTACAGGGCATGGGGGAGGCGGGAGAAAACAGGCAAACACACCAATCAGGCAAACCAAAGAAACAAGTCCTTGAAAAATAGCCAAAACCAGGCAGACAAGAAAAGCAACAGGGCATACCAAAAGCAAGCAAAAAGACAAAGGCAAAAGTGGTGAGGTGAACCATAGGCTGGGGGACACAAGGGAGGCAGGCAACACAAAAAAATACAAGTCCCAAGCAAATAGAAAGACCGAAAAAAATAAAAGCTGATGATGATAGATTGTTTCGTCGGAGGCTGAACCCTCGACAATCTGCAGAATGCCCGTATTGATGGTTAGGGTCATGAACCCTTTGATCCACGCTGAAGGCAGACTGTCCCCAAGCGGAACATAGCAGCGGGCAGCAACTCTGTGAAGCACCAGGTGACGCTGCGAGAGCAACACAACCGGGCAGCAACTCTGCGAAGCACCAGGTGACGCTGCGGGAGCAACACAACTGCTGACAGCCACTGCAAGGAACGATTAGGCAAGCGGACGAGCAGTTGGCAACCATGCAGTGAAGCGCAAGGCAACACCAACAAGGCAACTGAACTACAAGGCATGGAAGCGAAGGACATGGAAGGCTGACAGGGCAAGTGGACGAGCAGCTCGACAACCGTGCAGTGAAGCGCAAGGCAACAACAACGAGGCAATCAAACCACAAGGCACGCAAGCAAAAGACACGGAAGGCACAGCCTGCGAATGGGCAGCAAGGCAGCACAGCAACGAGGACGGCATGTGAAGCGAGCGGGACGAGCAGCAAGGCAGCGACAGAGCGCAGTCATGGCAGTCTACTCATCCAGCACGTAGAAAAGTGGCACATCAACTACTCACATCACGAGTTAACCCAACAGGCTGTTGGTTCCGACCATCCGTTGAGCCAGGGAATCACTCAGACGAACATCCGTCGGAGCACACCCCCTAAGAATGCTGTAGGCACCCCAGGCGAGGAATGACCAACTGCTTGGCACTGCTAACGGGTGCTCAGCTAGGGACACAAAAAGTACTCAGAAAAATACAAGAAAGAAAAACAAATGCATAAAAATGATTGTGTGTGTGTGTGTGTGCGTGTGTGTGTGTGTGTGTTTGTGTGTGTGTGCGCGTGCATGCGTTACGGACTGAGGTCTCGGTGTCAGTATATCGTAAGGATAGTCAGAGTGTGTGTTATGGACTCAGCCAGGGCTTGATCCCTGGTGGGCGGGTTACCACCCGCCGGGCTGCTATTTTATTTTTTAGTCTATGATCTCTGGTCCCTGACTGTGGGCACCCTCTGCGGTTGGCGCCAGTTCTCAAATTCCTCCTCCGGCATTTTCGTATTTTGATACTTGGCGCCACCTGGCATTCTCGCGCCCAAGCTCAGAACTTCGATTTTGAGTTGAGCCACGAGGCAAATTGCACTTCTGCCCCCGGGACTCAACTTGAGTCTGGTACTTAAGACCGGACTCAAGCTCAGTTCGACATTCAGTTTTCAGCCTCAGTGCTTGTGCTTCAGTGTGACTTGCTGCGACATTGTGTTCGGAATCCAAGATTGCGACTTTGCGACTTTGCCACGTTGTGTCTGCGTCCGTCAAGTCGTGTCGAGTCTGCGTCGAGTTGAGCGAGTGTGTGTGTACTCTCACTCTCCCTCTCTCCCCCAGCCTCGCTGCTCTACCTCAGCACCGTCACACTGGTATCGAGCGGCAAATGACCCTCCCTCCCTCCCTGTTCCGGCACTGCCACATCATTGACATCGCCACCATTGTCATCGTCTACCTGCGCCGCCACGACATTGCCATTGCCGCCGTCATAGTCATCGTCACTGCTGCGACGTCAGCGCTGCGTTCCTGCTGTCGCTACCGCCTCGTCGTCGTCGCCGCTGCCATGTCAGCATCTCATCCCCATCACTGCCTTGTCGCCGATCCCGAAGCCGACGCTCAAATAAGTGACCAATAATTTTCTTTCCCCTCTAGTTTTCTTCCGCCCCTTCTTCCTCGTTTCTTCTTCTCCTTCTTTTTCGTCTTCCTCGTCGACGTCATCGCTTCTTTTTCTTCTTATTCTTGCTCTTTTTCCTTCCCACCACCTACCCAATCCCATTTCCCTCCCTCCCACAACCTCGTGCTCCTCGCGTGCTCTCCCCGTGCAATCCCTCGACCCTTCCGAATTCCAAATCCCCGACCCCGCGCTATCTTCTCCCCCCCCCCCCACACACACACATCAGTTCCCCCTTCGCGCACTTCTTACTCTGCGCACCACCATCTCCCACCYCCCTCGTGTTCCCCCGCACAATCTTCACCTACCCCCCCCCGTCGCTCCCCTTCGTCCCCCTTGCTTCCGCGCTCTTGCGCTCCCCGCTCCCGCCCATCCTCCCGTTCCCCCTGACTCCTCCCGCCCACCACCGCGACACGTCCCCCCTTCCTCTGCACGACCTGTTTTCCCTCCGCTGCACAACCCCCAACCCCCCCCATTGTTCGCTGCCATTCTCTTCTTCATCACCATTGTCACGCTAACCTTCCCACCCCCCTGCGAGATTTCTCCCCCCCTCCCCCCCCCCCCCCCCCCCCATCACCAATCACCATTATGATCAATCTACGCGTGCAACCCCCCTTTCTTTTTTAACCCTACGTACTACGCTACCGCCCAATCAATTATACATAGGATCGTGCCGCCCTCGATTTACTTCAGTAGTCATTTATTAAACTTTATTCCTTATTTATTTATTTATTTTCTTTTTTTCAGAGTTCATTTGAAATTCTTGTAGTTCAAAAATACATAATTATATATTTTTTTAACACCGCTCAATATGCCTTGAGGTGGCCTCAGGGCTACACACAGGCCGCGACCCTGGTCTGAGGCCACAGAGGCCAAAGAGGAGGAAAACCCCAAGTAGGCTCGGGGCCTGTGCGCCCGACGGTTGGCCCCGGTCAACTGCCCGGCGGCCCAAGAGTCACTGCATGCACCCAGCCCAGGCTGCCGGTCAGACACACACACTTGTTTGTATGCAGGTCTCAAGAAAGCATCAGGACCAAGTGGAAGTCTGCAACTGTACGCAATCCAGGCTCTCGGCTGTGAGTCAATCTGAGCCACCGTGGGTGCAAGATCCGAGACCGGTCAGCCTCGTCAAACATTGCATGAGGCCTGGCCTCCAGGGAGTCAACATTCAGTCTTGCTGTGCTGCCTTGACGCTGGCTGTACGCTGGCACTGTGGACGGCGACGCGAGACTGCTGCTGCCCGCTGGCGCCTTCTGCATTGGAGCCAGCCTGTGCTGACGTGGTGCAGGGCCACACTATCTTCAATATTGCTGATGTGGCGAATGCCACTCTTGTCGTCTTTGCTGACGTGGCATCTACCACATGGCTTACATTGTTGAGTTGGATGCGACAATGATTGAGAGGGATCAGGATACTTACCTGAGGTTGATGTCGATACTCTGCACTGCTGATCGTCTCCATCGTCTTCTCGAGAGAACTGTGCCACGTGGCACTTCAATGTGATCAGGACCTGTCCGGCTCGTTACAAGATACTTTTTTGCCGACGTGGAGGTGAGGGGAAAGCACGGAGGAGTGGGAAATGTTGGGCTACTCTCTGGGTGGTCATTGATGGTTACTATCTCTTTCACCCTCTAATCTGTCTATTCCCCCTCCAGTCTCTTCGTCTACGGGAAGCGAGACATTGTATCATAGATCACATTCATGAATATTGGAGACATTGTTCAGAGTGGAGTTACTCTGCATTTCGACATCTGGCGAGTATCTTACAGAGTGGGTTCATAACAATTTGGTATCAGTGCATAACTTCGTCGTCGCGATCTGCTGTTAGGCGCCACGTGGCCCCGAGGTAAGTGGGAAGTGCCATGAGTGGAAGGAGAGAAACGTGTTTATTAACGCGCGCGATTACTATTACGAGTCTAGACATAGATGTCCATGCGAACGCGCATGCTCCCTTAAAGATGATGACGCAGACACCTTGAAGTGAAGACGGCAACATTGCTTATGTGGAACTTTGTTGCTGACCTGGCCATCAGATACCGGCGAGAGCATTGTTGGCAGGAGGCTGACGTGGTGTTGGTGAGAGAGAGAGTGCGTATCGAGGATGTTGATGTGGTACGTTGACTACGTGGCATAGCACAGGGGTGCTGCTGTGGCATCCTAGGATTGACGGGGTATTGTCTGAGGTGGAACGCACCTGTGTCACGACTTATCTACTGACTTGGCGCTCCACACTCTAGTGGTTCTACTTCGATCTGATGTGGCATACCCGTGGTGGATGCGTTGGCAGTCCGGGCATTGTTGACGTGGCATCCCTCCTGAAGGTCGTGGTGGCTCTTGACGCTGATGTGACACGTGCTGCATTAGCAATCCAGGTGTGACACGTGACATGCTTTGCAAGTTGTCATAGATGAGGTGTTGATACTTGCACTTGTGTTCTGGCAGTTGGTACAACTTTACGATTGCTGTAGTGCCACGTGTCGACCCTTGTGTTTGGCTGGATTGGCTTTGCACATGGTACAACTGTAGAGGAAAGAATGCTGACAATTGATTGCTCTTGATTGTTTTGGCCGACTTACTCACTGGTCTTGGTTGTTCTATGGTTGCTGTGCATACTCACCTGTATGGTTGTCTTGATCAGGCTGGTCGTGGCTGTGGTACCTGTGCACTCTCGTTAGGATGTCATCACACATAGGACAAAGTTCCGACAAACAGCAGAAGTTAGAAATAAACAATAGTTGAAATCTGTTTCTTCTTAGTTTTCGTCGTCATTCTTGATGTAGGAGATTTTGAGTGTGGCCGTGGAATTTATTATTGTCTTGTAATTATTTATTGCGTGGCAGACATCTTGTGAAAATGTCTTTCATCTGGAAATGTTTGAGTGCTTCCATTCTCACAAGATTTATACCAATCGTCTTTTATCCTATCACTCTTAGCTTGTTCGCTGATGATGAGGAGGGAATGTTGCGGACCCGTGGTCAAACTGATGAGAGACGACAACTAATGCTGACTCGTTTTCATACTTCGCTCGCTGAGGTATAGAATGCTGGTCTTGAAGCTGGACAGCATGTAAGTAGCTTGTTCGATCTGCACGTTGCAGAAACCGAACTACAGGAAGCTGATACAACTGCCAAGATGGTGGAGGCCGGCGCCAAAGTAACACTATCAATCAAGCGCGAATGGCAGTTGATCGATGTGTGGCTGAGCACTCTGCGAAGATCATTGAGCAAGGAGAGGCTAAAAAAGAAAAGAGAGGAGTCAAGGAACTTGAATTATCTAAGGAGATAATGACGGCAAACATCAAGCAATTGGAAGCAACATTGTTTGCAGAGAAAATAAAAGTAGAAGAATACCGGTGAGGAAAGACGGATAAAGAACATCAAGAGAGAAAATTTGGTGAAATTAGACAACAATTTCACTTTGAAGGAACAGATACCGATGTTGCATCCGTCCTGAATAATTTAATGGCTTACCTCGCAAATCTTGAATTGAAGATTGATAGTACCACGACTGCAATTTAGACAATGACCAGACTCGTGAAGGGCAAAGACAAGGTGGTGATAGAGGAGGTGAGCAGGGGGGAGAAAAAGAAAGGAACCCAAAAAGAACTTTATGAAGGATGCAATGAAGAACACGAAGGTGACGCCGGACAAACCCGAAACTTCCAAGAAGGAACCCGAGAAATCGGTGGAAAAGACAGGAGAGCCCGCCAAGAAAACACCAACCAAAGAAGATGAGAAGCCGAAAAGAAAAAAGAAAGTGAAAATGAAGTTACCTTTTATCTACAATGACCAGAGAGGCGAGCACCTGTTGTTTTGTGTCGCTGAGATTGAGACATGTTGTGGGACTGCACCGGTGGAGCTCGAAAGCGTAGTGGTTTTCACGACGTCCTGTTTAGGAGAAATAGCCAAGGAATGGGTTTTGTCTGAAGCCAGTGCTGCTGGCTTCGAGGATTAAAGTGAGTGGGTCAAACATTGACCCTCAGGGAATTCCTCCAAAATATTAAGGAGCGGTTCCTTCACAAAACGACGGCTGACAAGGTCTTCGACGAGCTCACCACAATAGGCCAAAAGCATTGGTCCACTGCGGATGCATTGTTTCGTGAGGTCGATCGGTTGTTGCAGGTACCATGTTTGAACCTGCAGGATAACCAAGTCCTTCATATCTTCTCACGAGCTTTGCCAAAACACATCCGATGACATCTCGTGGCTTAGGCGAAATCCGGTAAGTATAACTATAAGCAGTTTCATGACCTCGCGCTCCAAAGGGAGAAAATGACCGCATATGTGAAAGGGACGTATACATCTATTATGAAGAGTGGTCCGGTTAGCGGGTACGGTAAACGTGTCATGTGGTGATAAAAGTGACAAGACCACATGCTCGTCGTCTTTGACGACGACAACAAGGAAAAATTACCCCGTGATGAGGCCAAGGGTGGAGGTGCAAACATCAGTGAATCAGGAAAGAGTGATATCATTGCTGTGGTGGCCAACGAGGGTGGTACCAAACCATGGAACAAGAAGAGGAGGTCACGCACCTTTCTCGAGCATCCCTGCATTGTAGCCAGAAAACCTTGGTAGAAGATGGGTTTGTCATGGGAAGAGTGGCAGGAAAGAATGGATAACAGGTAGTGCCTAAAATGCGGCACTGTAGGGCACGCCATAACATGGTGCCCTCTCATTCGAAACCCAAAATGGAGCAGCCAGTAGGAGTATAGCATCTGCTCCTACTGAGTTGAGGGGTTTAGACAAAGGTAAAACGTCAATAACCCTTTTTAACCCCCCGACTCGTATGGTAGAGGATGACTTTTCTTCGGCTCGTCCTCCAGAACACCTTAATATTGTTTTGTGTTTTATCTCACTCAACGATTTCCTTGATGAACTCGGTAATGAACTTGTAGCTTGTAGGAATTCATGTGCTAGGAAAACTAAGTATGAGGGTGATGATTGCAGATATTGAGATTGTACCTACGCGAGTAGGTGCCCTGTTAGACCCAGAATCGGCGCGGTTTTACATCTCATAAAAAGTTAACAAAACGATTCGTAAGTTGTAGCTGGGGATGAAAGTAAGAGACCTTCCTGAACCTATCACGTCTATGCACGATCATTGTCTCTCAATATGTTGATCGTGGTAAATGTTATTTGAGGGGTAAGGAAGGAAAAAAAATCTTACACGACGTATTCTTCCTAATTGAAAAAAAACACCGTTTGACATGATTTTGCGAATGGATTGGCATCAGGAAGCCGGCCCAGAAGTCTAAGGTCAAAGAGAAAATTGTAAAGCTAAAGGACGAAAAGGGCGAACTTAGAGCAATTGAGTTGTATCATAGGTCTAACTTTGACTCGACATCGTCTTTTTGTTGTATGAGTCATCTAGCCTTGAGAACTATGGTCTCGAAGAAGAAGTAGGATCAGAATGTGATGATGATCCTCATTAAACGAGTAAGAAATTGTTCCTCATCCTACCCTCCTTCTATTGCGAAATTACTTGACGAGTACAAAGACTTGCAGACTGAGCCGATGGAAATCACTGAGCGTGTTATTAAGCATATAATCGAGATTATTCTCGGAAGCAAGATTTCCAAGGGTCCCATTAATCATATGCCTCCTCAGGAACTTAAGGAATTAAAGAAACAACTTCACAAACTGATTGAAAAAGGCTGGAGTCGCCTTAGCTCATCTCCTTATGGTGCTCTTGTTTTGTTTGTAGCAAAAAAAAAAGTTGAACTTAGATTATGCATTAATTATTATTCGGTTAAATGCCGTCACTATCAAGAACGCGGAACCATTTTCGCGCATTGACGACTCGCTGGACCAATTGCAGGAATGTAAATATTTTCATAAGATTGATCTCAAGTCATGTTACCACCAGAACGAGGTGGCTCTCGATGATCAACACAAGACAACATTTCGAACCAAGCATGTTACCACCGAATTCGTGGTTATGCCTTCCGAGTTGATTAATGCTCCTATTACCTTTCTAAAGTTTATGAATGAACTATTTCGTCAATGGTTGGATTATTTCGTAGTTTCCATCTCGACGATATCCTCGTGTATAGCAGGATACTTGAGGATCACGAGAAACAACTACGAATGGTTTTTCAGAAGTTGCGCGAGGGCAACTTCAAACTGAATCATAAGAAGTCAGTGTTCTCTAAGTCTGAAGTGCTATACTTAGGGTATAAAATGAACGGAGAAGAACTAAGGCCCGAAGAGAAAAAAATGACAAAAATTCGAGATTGACTCTAACCTAAGACTGTCACTAAGTTCATGATTTCCCAAGACTTGGTAGTTATTATAGAAAATTAGTAAAGAAGTTTTCCTTAATAGCAGCGCCTACGAAAAAACTACTGAAGAAAGAAGAACTTTGGTTATGGAACAAAAGATTGTGAGTTGTCGTTCAAAAAATAGAAGTATGTACTGACTCACTACCCTATCGTAAAGATTGTTGATCCTTTTTTCCCTTTCATTGTCACGACTGACGCAAGTCAGTATGAGATTGAGGTTGTATTACAGCAAGACGATGGTAAGGGATATCCTATAATGTCTTTGTCTTCACAGGATGTTCCTACTCCATATAATGGTTTTTTAGAAGATTTAACTGTTATTCAACCAAGTCAAATTGTAGAAGCCGCAGAAAGAATGATAATAAATTCTTAATAAATTGAATTTGAGTATTAGAAAAAAAAATCTATTCTCTTATTTCGATTATCATATTCCATGAATTCATGGAATATGATAATCGAAATAAGATAATAATTTTTTTTTTTATCGAGTTTATGTCGAGAAGACTGCCATATGAAAAAGTGGTCAACTCCACATATGAAAAGGAATTGTATGCCTTGGTTGTTGTACTTGACACCTGGAAACACTACTTGTTCGGGAAGCACTGCACTGTCTATTCAGACCACTCTACACTGCAGTGGATTAAGACTCAACCTATACATTCTAACAAATTAGTAATATTGTCTGCCTTCATAGACACATTTGACTTTGAACTAAAAACGATTAAATGAAAGTCCAATATGGTTGTGGATGCTTTATCTACGGGTGCTGATTTATTTGGGAGGATCGTCTTCTATCTCGATGTTGGGAATGAATTGGAAGACTCGGAGCAAATTCGTAAGGGTTATGCAGATGATACTATATGAAGTCTTATTATTGGAACTCTACAAAAGAACTTTAAACTTTTTTATGAATATCGAATGACTAATGGGTTACTCTTCTTCATTGATAAGACCGAAGAAAAAAATTGTATTCCTTAGAAAGAACCAATAAAAAGTTCAATTATTGGGGAAGGTCATGATACTGAGGAACATTTCGGTTTCAAGAAGATGTATGCCGACGTAAGAGAACGCTTTGAATCAACAGGAATGAAAGGGGATGTGATAACCTATGTGCGGAGCTGTGTATCTGAAATTCGATTTAACGCGGGGTCCGCGTTAAAAAATTGAACACGCGTTCAATTCGCGTTCAATCCCCGTTCAAACGCGCGTTGGACGCGAATGAATGGGGTCCGCGAACCGTTATTTTGCGCTGTCGGAGGGGGGGAGGGGGTTTTGTGAAGGTGCGGGGTGGTAGTACTCGTTGTCGGGTACCACCTCGTGCATTCTTTTTTTTTTTTTTTTTTTTTTTTTTTTTCAAAGAAAAAAAAAAAACTGCGGGGCACCGGCCTGTGGCGGCCTCCTGGTAGTTGGCGCAGGGGGAACGGGCCGAACAGGTACTTAACGCGCAAGCGCGTTCGGCCGCAGCTCGTTTGGCGCGCGAGCACTATTGCTCCAACGCGACGAACGGGTTGTCTGTCAGGTTGGAACATGCGCGCGTGCGCGCGCGCGCACGCGCGCGCGCGCGCGAGAGAGAGAGAGAGAGAGAGAGAGAGAGAGGTGCGCCATAGCGCACGAGAGAGATAGAGTGCGCCTTACAGCGCGAAGAGAGAGAGAGAGAGAGAGAGAGAGAGAGAGAGAAAGAGAGAGAGAGAGAGAGAGAGAGGTGCGCCATAGCGCGCGAGAGAGGCTGTCCGTGCGCCTTACAGCGCGGAGAGAGAGAGAGAGAGCAGCGCGGAGCGTGGAGCGTGGAGCGCGTCGGAGCGGAGCGACGATGGCGGGGAAGCGGCGGAGCGGGTCGACGACGGATGAAATCGAGCGTGCGCCAACCCGACGACCGTCGTTGAATTTTTAATTCAACGGCGTTAAACGCGATTGAACGCGATTTAACGCGTTTTAACGGCGTTCAACGAGATTGAACGCGCGGGTCTGACCGCTGTTTGGCGGGGGTTCGGCGGGGTTCGGCGGCCCGCAGCGGGGTGGGGGGGGGGGGGGGGGGGGGGGGGGGGGGGGGGGGGGGGAGGGGTGTGTGTGTGTGTGAGAGAGAGAGGGGGGGGGGGGGGGGGGGGGGGTTGCCTACTGCGTGTCTGTCAATGTTTTGATGTCCCCGTTGACCATGTAATTGTCACGCAGTAGCGAACTTAAGCTGATCTTCAGTCGACCATTCGGTTTTCTCCACTTCGTAAGGTTGACTGTGTTTAAGATGATTTTTCACGAATACATGACAGATAGAGAGACAAATATTATTT
>BFEA01000323.1:909314-927040 GCA_003427395.1 Chara braunii | reverse complement strand
GAAAATTTTGTGGATGGGAACTGATTGCTTCCAATAACGGAAGGATTCACCCACCCACACACCACGTGCCGCTGTACACGCTCCTCCAATAGGGACGCTCCAAAACACCATGTCAACGACCTTGTGAGGTTGCCGTCCAGGTATCCTCAGACTTACCACCTGTTGCGAGCGGCTCTAAGCTCATCGTCTGAACACCATGGCTGCACTGCTCCATGTAAGTAGCTTCTGCCGTGAAGGGGATGCTCCAATTCGGCGATGTAGGAGGCGTTCTCGTACACGGCCGACTCATGCTCTTCTGCTATGGTCGAGATCAAGTACCTCACTATATCGCCAACCACATCCGTGGCTGGCGAGCACCACTCGTCGGGAATGACTTCGGACAACTTCTTCACGAACACGATGACCTCGCTGAGGTCGTCTTTCACATCGAACCCCAGTGCGACGACCAGCCTCCTGGCGATCAACCGTTGACGAGCGCGTAGTACACACGAGTGTTGTCCACAACAACACTCCGACGGTCCGACCCCATTCCATGAGGCGATGGCGCTCGGTCCCCCGCTCGAACGTCGCCTCTTGTATGACGACCAGCTTGCCGTCGATGAACTCCTCCACCACGTTGACGACGTCCGCCATCTCTCTCTCTCTCTCGTTCTCTCTCTCTCTCTCTCAAGCTGGCGAACACTCTGGCCCCACACTTCTCCAGCGCACATGGCATTAAGGCTCCTTCGCAACGCTTCCCTGTTGGGAGCTCTGTTATCTGCCGAGAAGAAGTAAGCGGGATCAGTTAAATAATGACGACCTCCCCCGACCCGCTGCCAGTCCCAACGGAACCGCATGGGCCAACACGCAGACACAGAAATACATATATGCCTTTCTGTGTGTGTGTGGCCCCATGCGGTTCTGCCTGGTACCGATCCACTATGTCGCTGCCCCATATATATATATCATGTACGCGACGGGTTCGTGTCCCCGCCGTTGTTGTCGTCACCACCGGCAGACCCTACATAGCGGCGGGCGCGAACCCCTACGAGCATCTCGAGGACAGTGTTCCCTCCCCTTATCGCCTACACCACATCACCAATCTTCGCCGCTAGCGCAGTCCCGACATCCGAGGTTGCCTTCGGCAATGTAGAAGCGGCCGTGTCAAGACCATCACAATAGGATCGTGTCGACTCCTCCATCGCCCTCACCAAAGTCGATCCGGCGGTCCCTACGTCGTCCATCCTAGTTTTCCGTGATGACGTTCTTCGCATCTTCGCTGCGCCCTCTGAGCCGTCCGTTCCTCTTGCGTGAGACCCGCTTTTTCCGGATCCACTTCTCCCCGAAGGCGGTGTTCCTTCTCCTGCTCCCGGCAGGTCCTTAGACCCCAATGTCTGGTCGCACGTCATGGATGGTCTGTTCAATTTCCATTGCATGGCATTCCACAACGGTTTCTCAAAGGCGAGAGGCACCTGCAGCTCCTTCCACTTTTCCAGGTCCATGTCCCAGTACGACGACAGGCCCGATGCATTCTCGCAGTGCCACTTGTCAAGGATGAGCTTCGGCTTCGTCAACATGGACGTCCACTTCTTACGACAGTCCTTCGCAGTTCTCTGAGGATAACCGCCGGATGCCATGCGATCGGCCACCCATGCATACCGCTCCTTCCTTTTCATGAACTGATGTTGTCCATTGGCGTCAGCCATGAGCGCGCCGCCCTCCCCCATCATCTCTACCAGCCATATCCTCTCCTCCAACGTCCACACCAGGTTTTGTTTTTTGGTTTTCGGTGGCCCATCGTTCCTACCTTTTTTCTGCCCACGTCTGCCATCGTTTCTCCCATTGGAATCGCCGGCTTTGTCCGTTTCTGGAACACCACCTCAATCGCCATTATCGTCGTCAACATCATCTCCATCTCCATTACCGGTGTCATCCTCCATATCCTCACACGCTTGAGCATCGTAGCCGTTTGCGGCATCGCTATCAAACCCTGATGGGACAAAAGTTCCGCAATGAGGCGCCCATGCATTGTCCATGTCGCATCCGTCGGCGTCCACCGTGGAAGGACCGGGATTGGAAGGTGATCGCCTGCTGGACAGAGTGGTGATGCTGGAGTACATGGGATGCGAAGGCTGGGAACTCTACCCAGATTGCGGGGACCAAGGGCGATCATTGCGCATTGTGCTCCCCCTATCAAACGTCTGCTGCGTGGGGAACATGTGAGCAGCGAAGCCAAACCAGCTTCCCACCGGCAACGTATGCGCACTGCCCACGCCATACCCGCCACCGACTTGGGTGGCATACGGTGTGTGTCCCATGTGACCACCTCCAAGAGGCATAGTGGCCGCAGGTGGCCGAACTTGGGACCAGGCACGTTGCCCCGCTGCGTCCGCATGAGACTGCAAAGAGGAGAGAGGGGCTGCTGGGACACGAATCGGCGCACCTCGCCCCCCGCCATACAACTGTCCAGTGAAAGACTCTAGCCTCGACGATGACGGACATGAGTAGTGACTGCCTGCCAGCGGACGTCCGTCCCGCGTCGGGAATCCCCCCTCAATGCCTCCCTGGTTCTCCGCCCTCCACCGACTCGGATCCATTTCCCCCTCAATGCCTCCTTGGTTCTCCGCCCTCCCCCTACTCGGATCCATTTCCCCCTCAATGCCTCTCTGGTTCTCTGCCCTCCACTGACTCGGATCCATCCCCCCCCCCCCCCCCCCCCCCCCCCCCCCCCCCCCCCCCCCCCCCCCCCCGGCCCGGGTGCCCCTGCAAAGGCCACGAACGTGGACGGTGACCATCGCAAGTGGATCACCTGCCTGCACCACTACAGTCCCAGTACCGGCTAGAAGAAGACGAAGAAGAGAACGATACGGAGCACGAAAATGGACAACAACAAGGCGGTGAAGACGACGACAATGACAACAAAACAACAACCTATTGTAGCCCACAATTGCTGCGTTCGTCCGCCAACAATGCTTGATTCATGGATGACGACAACCGGAGGGGGGCAGCAACGATGATGGCACGACGGACAGGCACAACAGCGACAGGAAGAAGGAGCAACGGTCGCGCGGACAATATGCGGATGTGGAGATTGGAGTACACAATCACGTGCAGCCAAGTCCAGGGGACTTCGGCGAAGATCAGTATCATACGTCCGGCCACGTGGAATGCGATGAGGATGACGAAAAGCTGATGAAGACAATGGCGGTGTACATGGGACGACAACTCCCGTCGCAGCCCATGCGGGCTGAAACAACAGTTGATGCAGTATGTTCACACCACGACTGATTGGCAAAACGGCTTCCCCCGAACGGCTCCCTGCCCCGACAACCGTCGCTGCGCCGGCCGCCCCTTCCGTATGCAACCATTGCCCGTACCCTGCCCGATGACACTGCCAAAAACCATCTCGCCGACCAAAGACCCCGAGCCCTGCGCCTATAATGCTCCTTAGCGATGGCATTGCACTCCGAACGCATCTTTGCATCCTAGTACTCGGCATGAGGACAACGCTTGGGGCTAACGGGATCCGCACATGCACTCATATGCTGCCAGTGCTTGGCTGGATCACCCCTGCATGGCTGGCCGTCGTCTTGAGTTTGAAATCCATTGCCGTTTCGAAAATCAGGACCCGCGCAGGCCAGCCACACAATGGCCCACATCGGAGCCGTGCGACAGGGCAGTGCGTGTCCGAGGGGGCTTGCCCGCCGATGAAACGGTCCGCCGTGACGTCAACTGGACCACTCCCGCTCGGCATCTTCTTTCCACGGGAGAACATGCCCCCCCCCCTACTCGGTTGGAAGGCGTTTCTGGAAAGGTCGTGGAAGACCACGCGCTTCGATTTCCAAGCCGCCAACCGAGTAGAAACGTTTCTGACACCTTTTCCTCAACGTCTTTACATAGTCAGTGGGGTCTGAAAAACCTTCCAATTCAGGGTTTCCATCCTCTTTTCCAGATCAGTGCAGTCCCAAACACACCGGCCTGGAAACAAATTTCCAGGAAGCCGAGCAGTGGGGTCCGACCCTAAGTATACATAACTCCCGGTGCACTGGGTGAAGTAGGATACTGGACCTTACTTCAGCATGGAACGAACATGGACGGTCTTCCTGGCTATGTGCATTGACCACCCAAATAAAAGAGACCAGTGTTTCCCAAGTCTTTCCACAAGTGTCCTCCCACCTCTGTGAGATTGTCCTCCCACGTCTGTCAGAGTGCACTCCCTTGTCTGTCAGAGTGTCCTCCCACGAGGAGGTCATGGGGCGTCGTTAGACACTCCTTGGGGACGCGAAATCCACAAGGAAGTGCTCGTTCCACCTATCCTCGGGGATGATTCTCGAAAAAAAATATGAAAACACCACAAGGACATTTCCTTGTGGTGTCCTTGTGGCCACAACCAATTCTTCCTTAGCCCAAAGGGACCTCCCGAGGTCCCTCGGAGCACAAGGAAGCGTGAATTCCGGAGCGACGAAGGCATGCGTCGACGCGAGTTTTCTTTTGGAGTGTGGTCCAAACGTGGTCCGCCAACCGGGAACACGGACATCCCAGCCCCCCACCGTGTGGCTAGCCCCCCCAACGGCTCCAAACGGCCACGGTCCCCGTGAGACCGCCGTTGAACGGGTCCGACGTCGCCCGCCGGTGGAGTGCGGTCTGCTGCGCTGGGAGAACGTCGTCAACGGTCGGAAATTCGAATGTTTATCACCGCCGGCGCAACGAATAGACGACGATTGTCGTTTTTTCTTGCAGCTCGTCGTTTCCGTCGCTTGTTGTCACTCCGTGCGCGTGCGTGGTCGTGCAGCAAGCCTCGTTTTTTCTTCTGTCTACGGCGTTCTTCACACGGTGGTGCACCACTGCCGTGGAGTGCATGCCCTTTCCGTCCCCCCCCCCCCCCCCCCCCCCCCCCCCCCCCCCCCCCTCACATGGCCGACCTGCTGCACCAGCTGCCCCTGCTACTCCTCGTCATTGTGCTGCTTGTCATCGTTGTCGTCTTCCAAGTCTGTTTTCTCGGGCGGCTCTCTGTTCCCACCAGGAAGTAGAGGTCTTCGAGGAAAGGTGAGAGGATGGATCAACGACTGACCAACGGCAGGGCCGCCGGCACGTCAGGAGGGGCGAGCAATCGCCGAAGCAGTGCAGGGTGTGTGGCGAAGCAAGCGTACGACCCGACGTTGTATGCTCACCTGCCTTCGCATGAGATTCCTCTACCGCCGTCRGATGACRAGGGRGAAGAGYTGAGGTCGACGACTGTGCCGTTGGGAAGTGGCTCCACGCAGCATTGGGCGGCAACGCAGTCGTACGGTGCCAGGCGAGCGGAGGCGACCTGGTCTTACACGTCACTGCTAAACGACGGCCTGTGCGAAGATGAAGGCAATGCACCGGTCGATCTCAGCTTCCAGTTGTCGAGCAGCAGCGGAGCAGCGGCGACACACACTCGAATCGTCGATCCGTACCCAGATGGAGGTTGGGCGGAGCACTCGTCGGCAGCTCCCTGCGAGTGTGGAGACGACGGCCTCTTGCAAGCATCCGGGGGCGGCGGGAATAGAAATGTGGTGTCGACGCAGGGCGGAGGACGAGGCGATGTCCGCCAGCGTCCGGATTGGATGCGACTGTCACCTGCCTCACGAAGCGGTCCAAGGACTCCACCCGGACGGCAACGAGAGTACGACGGTTCCGCGTCGGGTGCGCAAGTGGAGCGGCACGGTAGGCAGTCGTGGGCGGATGCGAGGCAGGCGTTGCGTCAAGCAGGAGCGGACACCATAACGAGAGGGGTGCAAGAGTTCCACGTGGACGAACGCGGCGATGCGGCTGCTGAGGAACCATTCAACTGTGACGACGTTGATGATGAAGAAGACTGCAACTCCGGCGAATTGCCTGATGTTCGTCCACTTGGGAGGAAGGCCAGGGACGGCGGTGCGAGTGCGAAGAAAGGTTCCACTCCGTCAAATTGGAGGAATAAGAGGAGGGACGACGACACTAGCGGGAGCGATGGCGAGGGCGGTCGCAATTTCTGGCCGGTAGGAGACACGGTCGCACTCGTCCGGGCGAAAAGGGATCAAGACCTGTATTTTGCGGGCATGGGCCACAATTTCGGGGGCATGAAGACTAGGGAATGGAGGTGGGAGGACGTCCGGCAGAGGTTGGTAAAGTTGGGCGTCCAGCGGAAGGCCGTCGACTGCGGCAAGAAGTGGGACAACTTGATGCAGCAGTTCAAGAAGGTTCACAAGTACCAAAACCTCTCCGGCGGGAAGGACTATTTCAAGCTTGCTTCTTCGGCGAGGAGATCGGAGGGTTTCAACTTCGTCATGGACCGGAGCGTTTTCGACGAGATGGAGGCGATGACGAAGGGGGATCACACTATCCACCCGAAGAATTTGGCGGACACGGGGGCGCCGGGGGGGGTGCAGATGCCGGCAGGAGCGGGGGCTGTAGGGGATGACATCGGCAGTGAGGGGGAAGGGGAGCCCGTCGACGAAGACCAGGGGTCGACGAAAGATTCTAGATTCAGCGGCGGGAGCGGCGCCGCAACGGGGAAGAGGAAGAATATGAGACAACAAACGTTTGAGGTAGTCACCGACGTGATGAAGGACCATGGAACGCTTATGGCGACGACAATGGACAATGCGAGCAAGCGGCAATGCTCCATGATGTTACGACAGTGCCAGGTCCTTGAGAGCGAACTGGAGCTGCAGAGGGGACATTATGCTGCAGCAGATGCGGCGAACACGATGATGTGTAACGCCCTTCTGGAGATAGCGAAAGCAATCCGCGATAGATCGTGAGGAGTATGGTGTCTAGCTAGACATCCCCCGTCTCATTTCTGCCCTCGTGCGTGCGTGTGTGTGTGTGACTGCGTGTCCACACGGCTGCAAAGCATTGCAGTTGTTAAAATTTTGTTGCTTTTTCGTGTTGGACGACTGTGCATCGTCTCTGTTTTCGCTGGTCGAAGAACTGAGAGCCACGTGTGAAATGGGCACAGCCGCGTCTGAGATGGGTAATGCGGTACGGGGGTTGTGGACAATGGGGTCGTCTCGCTGGCTGGGGAAAAGTTGTTGGTGGGCGCAAGTGGGGAGGAGGGGGGGGGTGGGGGCGGTGGGGGGGGGGTGGGGGGGGTCTTTTGGGCTGCTGGGGGGGGTATGGGTCAGCGACGGCTCCCGGCGATGGGGCGGCCATGGGTGAAGGTTGTTTTTTTTTTTGGTTTTTTCGTTCCCTCGCGAGTGAATCACACCGTCGGCAGGGAGTCGGAAGAGCCTCCCCGCTGTTTTTGGATGATGTTAATGACATGCCAGGACGGGAAGGGCTGCCGCACGTGTCGCTGTCGAAGCTGTCGTCTCCTGGCCCAGAGAAGCGACGTGGTGGGCGGTCAATATGGGCCATTGCAACGCTTGCCGACCCGCATAAATGTCGCCCGCCTGTGCAGTAACCAGTGCAGATGCCCGCCGCGCGAAGTTGAAGAAGCCTTTGGCACCTCGCCGCGGATTATCATCGCATGCTCCCAGCGGACATCTTCGGCGCCTTTGACTACCACCATCGTCGCTCTTCTACTCTTCTCGCCGCGTGGACATCAGTGACGTGTTGATCAGCCTTCTCGACACGTGGTCTACTCTTGTTCTCGCCAGGCGCATGGCGGTCTTCTTCTTAGTGCGGAGCACTCTCGTCGGGCTCTTGGTCCTGCTTCAGCGTCGTCGGCGGGACTTCATTCGGCGATCGACGAGTCACTTCCAGCGAATTGGTCCGCCAACGTCGCTTCCAGCCGTCTCCGCCACGTCATCATGTCTACGCGAGGGAACGCCCGTGGCAAGAAACGTGACGCCCTTCCTGAAGACGACGAAGGGCAGTCGAAGAGGGGGCGGCATGTCCCCAAGGGGAAGAGGCTGCATTAGGAGGAAGCTTCAGGAAGCACTCCAAGCCGGATCGTGCAAGGTTGGGTGGCAGCAGCCCAACGGGACAATGACGATGAGTATGCATCCGGGGAAGAACGCGCCGAGGGAACGCTGTCTGCAGTGCGGGAGGATGATCGGCAACGGTCGTCCGATCATAGCGCTTCGAAGGGGATGGCCACCCCGCCGCCCGACGCGCTGCAAGTGCAAGGCCACGACACGCGGACAGCGAAGGTCGCTGTCGTCAATGTGGTCGATTCGTCGGATGACGAACCGTTGGAGAAACGTCGCCTGCGCACGACGGCTGCAAGCACCGAAGGCATGCCGACTCCACCACGTCAGCCTCGCCCGGACGATGAAGGAGGGTCCGCCCAACAAGTCGCCGCTGGTGCAGTCGTCGCCGCCCGGGGTGCAGCGGGGGCGGAGGCAGCAGGTGCTGCTGGGGGGGGCACGCCTAGCGAGAAGAATCCTAGTCGGGAGGGTGATGAACCCGCTTCAAGTCGTCATCGTCGGGGAGTGGTGACGAAGGATCTTTTGGAGCGTGCCCTGCTGTGCGTTGACGACACAACCTTCTGGACGACGGGGGAGGGGAGAAGACTGTACAACATCGTCCACGAAACTCGCGAATATTTCGTGGCCATCGCTAGCGGGCTACCAGCGCCTACCGTCCCTCGGAGGGTCGTCATGCCGAAATCAAGCGTGAAGGTGGCGCGGATCTCCGACCAGTCACAACTGCAGCAAGCCACGAAACGCGCGACGACTTTGGAGAACGTTGTTATGCGCATCTTGCACGACTGGGTGTTCAAGTCCGGAAACCGCCCGAGGGGTTACCATCTCGCCTTCCAGTACACGTTGGAATCCTTCGCCACGGACCTTGCGCGTGCTATGTGGTGCGACGAGGAGTGGCGTAACGCCGTCAACGCCGCGGTTTGCGCGCACACGATAGACTTAGGCATGGACTTGCCATTGTGGTTCGTCGATGCGAACGTTGACGATAGGCCTGACGACGACGACATGGCGGCGTACCAGGAGTCCACTATGATATGCATCGCGCATGCATTCCGCGCGGCGATCCAGATGGGTGCTACCATCGACGAAGGTTTCATCTCGTACGAGCGTCTTTGTCGGGTGTCCGATTGTTTCAGGCTGCTGCTGGCGGCGAGCATGTGGTTGATGCGCATGGCGGGAGACGATCCGCGCAGCCACTACTAAGCTTTCTACTTCGCAAAGCTGGTGGCTAAGCCCACGCTCGTCGCGTCCATGCATTGCGCCTTCGAGCATCGCAAGAAGGTCCTCCGCGCTGTGAACGCCGTGACCGAAAGGCTCGGGAAGGCGAACGCCACCCTCAGCGAGTATCCAAAGTACATCCCAGATTGGGCGGATTGCGGCATCAGTTTCGGCCACGACGCCACCATAACAGGGTCGGACGAAGCGAAGAAGCTAGACTGGTTGGGTTCTGGCCCCCCCGACGACGACGACGACGATGCTGATGGGAAGAAGGAGACGTAGGGGCGAGTTGGGGGGTTGGGGTGGTTGGGGATGGTCGATTGGGTTGGTGATATACACTAGCGGCAGATGATGCTTGACGGCGCTTGTACACGTGGCCTCAGTGATGTCATTGTCCGCGCTTGGAGGCGAGGCGCAGTGTGTTGGTGATTTGTCCGTTCTTCGGTCGGATTTGCCAGGGTAGACCCGTCGGTGTGCAGACGTGTAGTTTGTCGGTCAGTGTAGTGGATAACGGGTTGTACGATTCACGTCCATGCATCGTGTTGTTTGTGTAGCTGTGAGTCCTTTGTTGTACGTCGGTGGGGCGGGTAATTGATTAGCACGCCGTAGTCAGTTTTTTTTGAAAACGCATGTTTCGTTCGGTTTAACTTCTTCGCGCTTTCAGCTTTCTTTCGTTTTTTTTCGTGATCCTAATTGCTTGTTTGTTTGTTTCTGCTCCGATGGGTGTTTGATGATTGCGTTCAATGCATGCACATGTTATCAGTTTTTTGTTTTTTGTTTATTTGTATTCAATGTGAACTTTTGTAAACGCATCGTTGGGATTGCTTTCAACGACCACATATCATGCACGCATGAAACAAGGTAGGAAGAATAGCCACACAATATCGATGACAATGCATAAGACGGCAGCACTTGTTGTCTGCATTTGACCCCACGTCACAAGCAATTCCAATGCATGCACACCTCATCACTCTTTCGACATCCATTTTGAAGATTACAGGATCTTGAGATGACAAGAACACAGCAAAAAAAGGACTCACATGTCATTAACGAACACATGAAACATTGAGGGCAGTGCCATAAACCGGCAACCCCCCGTCCCCCCCCCCCCCCCCCCCCCCCCCCCCCCCCCCCCCCCCCCCCCCCCCCCCCCCCCCCCCCCCCCCCCCAGACCACGAGATTGCTTCCACTGTCTCTCCAAATTCTAACAAAAACGGCGCACGCACTACCCGCAATGCACTGCATGACCTAAACACAACGCAGACGCCACTGCTGCCTTGTTTGAACTCTACATGCATAACACGAAACCCGCAGCGTCGACGCCTAGGGACGACAACCATCAACGACGACGATGACCCCTGGCCTGTACATAGACACCCCGCAGAAGGCGGAACAAAACGAAGTTTCCACCCTCCAGCCATCGCTGCGACGAACACAATGCCACTCCCTGCCGTGCTGAGTCGCAACAGGACTCAGAGTTGTTTCATTCGCTCCGACAGAGCAGTGCGCAGGGCCAACGCTTCGTCGGTCGTAGTAAGCATCGACACGGGCTGCATGGGCTCTTCCATCCCCAGGTCCACACGTCTTCGCACACCATTAGCGTCGACCTCCCATAGCAGGTTCTCGTCGAATGGAATCCCGACGTCGATAAGTATGTTGTGCAGTATAGAGACGGCGGTGAACTGCTGCGGGAGAGTGTCCAGGTTCGTCTTGTGTGATCGCAGAAACAGACGCCACATGCCCTTCAGCCTGCCGAACGCCCGCTCCACCGCTCCCCTCGCCACCTTCTGCTTGTTGTTGAAACGCTCGTCGTCCACGTGCTGATTGATGCCTCCATACGGGACCACCATCCATTCAGATGGGGAGTAACCGTTGTCCGCCAGGACGTAGCCGTTCGTGCGCACACCAAAAGGGAGTGTCACAGGCGAACCACGGAACAACTCCCCTGACTCCGCGCGCTGCCGGAGGCTGGACAGCTGGAGCGCCCTGATATCGTGGCAGCTTCCCGGGTATCCGCAGTGCACGTCGACGACTCGCAAGCCGAGGTCGACGACAACCTGCGCGACGATGGAGAAACGACGCTTCCTGTCTTAATAGTTCTTGCTCGGGGCATTCGCCGGCTTGTCGACGAAGATATGAGTACGGTCGATGCAACCGTGGCAATTGGGGAATCCTTTATCAGCGAACGACCGCAGGACGACAAGCTTGCAAAGTCCACTCGGCCAGGCAATCTTATCTGCGTACACTCGGAGCAGCGCGGCAGTGACGTTGCGCACGGCGACGAGGCCAGAGGCTCTGCCAATCCCGAAGTTGCACGTGCCGCTCTCGTATGTCTCACCCGACGCCCACCTGTACAATGCGTATGAGACAATCTGGTCAGGCTGCAGAGGCTCCCTGTAAAACGTCACCCGCCGCTGAAGATGAGGTGCACATGCCTCCGTGATCTCCCGGAACACTCGTGGCGACATTCGTAGCTTTTCCCGGAAGTAGTCGTCCGTCGTGTCGTCGCATTGGCGGAGGTCTTCCCACGTGCCTCCAGTCCTGCGCTTTATCCACCACCGCGGCGTCTCTCTCGGCATCACTCCGCACCCCGACACGTACCATAGCTGAAGAACACTCTGCGATGTCGCCACGTACTCCGGACCAATGCTGTCTTGAAGCCTCATGACCACCCTCCTACGTGCGCGCAACTCCGCCCTCAGTCGTCCAAGCGCCCGCTCACGACGAGCTCTCTCTGCAAACGTCGACACGGCCGCCGCCACGACTTGCAGCTCACGAAGCGTCAACAAACCACGTTCGCCCTCTCCGCCGAACTCCATATCCGTCACACTGAGATGGCACCGTCACTCCGTGCGCGTGCGTCGTCCTTGCACGCACGCAGTCAACGTGGAAGAAGGTCGACAGCGATGGACACAGCCGACGATGTATGCGGGGGCTGGAGGTGACGAAGCGGAACGAACGCCGCCGCTCAGCCCGTTTCGGTACCGCGCTGTCTCCGCCCCGCCAAAAACCACGCCGCACGGAGTCACTGCCGTCATTCGAATTTTGAATTTCGAACGTCCAAGGGCCCGCCCTTAAATTCGTCTCCCGTCAGCCGCCCAAAGCCGTTTCCCGCCTCACGTCGTTGGACCACGCCGCCGCCGGACGGACACAAATTTGTGGACCAAGGACGACTGACCCCGCGGCCAGTAATTTTCGTATGAAAACGGCCGTGGGCACGCCACAAGGGAACGTCCTTGGGGCAGGTCCCCGAGGATGAGTGGAACGATCACGCAGAATTCCCTTATCTGCCCCAAGGAAATTTCCTTGTGGCTCAAGGAACTCGTAAGGATAGTCTAATGACGCCCCAAGGACGGACACAAATTTGATAGCTCAACATCCGTTGAGCTAGCTACCCCGCGTCAGCTCAACCGAAGAGGGCCAGGGTAATGGGCATTGTATCCGGGTTCGGCCATTTTTTCTCCTTCATTTCAAGGACGAAAAAACATTAGCAGCCCTTTCCGATTTCACAGAAAAATCTGACCGCCCGATGGGCGGCAACCGAACTCATCTCCTGGGTCGCCGCAGGTCACACGTGGTAGAAAACTCTGCGTTGAGCAAGCTCATGACAGCAAGTGGGACATGGCTGCCAGCATCCCTTGCAAAATAAGTTGGCCCAACGTATCTGACCATCTCACAGTTTTTTTTTTTTTTTTTTTTACAAAGGGCGGCCAGAGTGTCGTATGATCCAGTCACTTCTGGTTCATACGACCGCCGCTTTTCACAGTTGCACTGTGGCCGCGTTGAAAAATACGGGAACGGAAGATTGAACCACCAGTACCTTTCCCATATCATGGCCTTGATGGATGAAGTGCCCTTTGATCAGACCAATGGCCTTGCCACACGGTGCAAGAAACGAAAAAAAAAACGACTTTGTTTCGTGAAGTCGTCGCCGCATAGCACCCACACGAACTGTGTCAGAAAAAACTCGTGAATGCTGTCAGCCTCCGAGTTGGCGAGGCCTCACGAGTGTGCCGACTCCTCCCTGCCTGCAGCCCTCGCGAACTCGTAGGTCCTCCGCTGGTAGGCTGGAGGAGCTGCGAAATTTCACGAGTGTACAGCATCGCTCCAAACGAAGTCCATCCAAGAACTTGGACCGTAGCGTCCACAAATTTGGACTGTAGCAAAACGAATCCCCCACTACTGTCGCCAGGGCATTGTCGCTAGAGTTTTCGTGTGCGCTGTGGGGCGGTGAGGCAAAAAACGAAGCGAAACGGTGGATCAGGGCTTCGTGAGGCCTTGCGGCGAGGCCCCAACCCTGTTGTTGTTGTTGTTGTTGTTGTTGTTGTTGTTTTCTTTTTTCTTTTTTTTTTCGTGTTGACCGTGGTGTTATGAGTACTGGTTGTTTTCTGCTTCTCGGAAATTCTGAGTTTTTTCCGGCGTGGGTGTCGAGGACAAGTGCCTTGATCTGTGCTGTTGCTGTGTCTTCTCCGCCGATCAGTCTGTGTAGCGGTGCAGATACACCACCACCTCCGCAAAAGCCGAAAACATCTGGTGTAGCTGTGTCTTCTCCGCCGATCCGCTGTGTAGATACACCACGACATAGGCAAAAGCCGAAAACATCTGGTGGTGTATCTGTCCATATTTCTCTGAAAGATTCGTTCTCATTTGGCACATTTGGTGAGTAGTGGAGCAAGGCCCCTAGTGACATATCAACTATCCTCCCCCTCTCCGCCCCTCCCTCCCCGCCCCCACCCAAAAAAAAAACTCCAGACAACAATGCCCAGGATTGCTGCCAGTCAGATGAACATGTCAGGGCACGATCTCAACACTGCAACAGTAGTGAGGCACATTGCACGGGGAGAAGATCCACAGCTGCCAAGACGTGTTACACCTGTCAAATCTGGACACGACGGCCTTTCAGGCCTTTTTTTATTGTCATTATATATTTTTGTTTATTTATTTTCTACAACTGGATTTTTTTTTATTTTATTTTTTACCAACTGGATAATTGTGTTGCACCTCAACCTGGTAAGTACAGTGCCCGTCCCTTCCCGCAATTCGCAGGACTCCCAGTCTTCCCCCGAACACAACACACCCTGATGATGAATGTATCCAAGCTAGCTTTGGGGTCCCATACAGTCAAAATGAGGGTGCGTTATGTTTAAGACTACCGTCTTCCCGCGAAACACAACACACGCTGATGATGAATGTATACAATACAAGCTACCTTTCGGGTACGTAGAGTCAAAATGAGGTGAGGGTGCGTTTATGTTTGGGGGAAGATGGCAGTGTGGTCGGTATGGCCAGGTCCCACTAGCAACGGGATAGGATAGAAAAGAGTCTGTGGGGCAGTTGAGTGACCCAAATCCTGCCGTGCAGTACTGGTGATCCCACGGTCAGTATTTTACTTGTATTACCCGAAAAAGTAAGGAGATCTTGGTTCCCCTCCTCCTCTCCTTAAGCCACCAGTACTTGGGCACTGGGCGCCGCGCCGGCCGCCCAAATCTCGAAGCAGCGCGGGCTGTCGATTCGATTTATCGACGACCCGCCGGCCGCTGAAATCGCGTAGCATTAACGCAAGGCGTCGCCCAAGTACTGGTGGTTTAACACTGGGCATGCCCGTGCAAAGAAAGCTTCCCGCCAGAATCTTTTCAATAGGTTGGGGGTGTGGCCAACCCAAAAGGAGGGTGGGGTCCGCCTTAGGCCCACTGGATAGAAGATTTTCAGTATTTTACTTGCTGTTGTGCAATTATCTCATTTGGTGGGTGGAGCCCTCCTTTAATCACGGAGTATATGGAGGGTGTCAGGATCACTGCTGACAGAAGTCGAGTTTATTCCAGAAAAAATGTGGTGGTTACTTTGTTCACTGTTGTGGGGACCACCACCATCATCAGATCATTTGTGATCTGATGGCTGGGAAGCACTCTGCCGTGATTTCCGGTGGGAGGTCTCTGTTGCTTTTTTTTTTTTTTTTGCCTTTCTTCTGTTTTCTCAGCCCAGAAATTCATAAGGAGTCCTTCGGGACATCTGTTAGGGTCTGATCCGACACTACATACGGAAGACGAATCCGTAAAAGTAACGAAAAAGGTGGGGCCGCTCCAGTCAGGCCGTAAAAGAAAATCGGGACCCCACTGGCCCGTATCGTTCGCAGCATTCACGCGGGTTTCGGCGGTTTTCGTTGGGCGGGTTTCATTGGGATAGGAAAACGGTCCAGTGGCACGGACACTACCGGGACCGAACGCAGGGGGGCCGGCCGTGCCACACAGCGAACCGAACCAGGGACAAACCAGCCCACCCAAACGGACAGTACCCAAAAAAAAAAAAAAAAAAAAAAGTGTCCCTTCTTTTTCGCGGCAGGGTACTGGCAGAGCTCTCTTGCATTCTCCTCGATTTTCCTTACATCTTTTTCGGCGCCATTCATTCCCTGCCCGCCACGACAACAAATGTTTCCACTCGCCTCCTAAGTTAATGGGACCTCCTACGAGTTCGGAACACTGTGGGATCCGCGAAAATGCACTTTTTTACTTACCGTATGTACTCTCAATTTCACCTCACACCTACAATTAGGAGTAGTCGTAGGTAGATACAGAGAAGATTAGCATGGCCCCTGCGCAACGATGAAAAAGAAAAAGAAAAAAGAAAAAAATCATAATGAACCTGTCAGCCCGCTGCCACTCAGTGTCACACTGGATCCGCCACACTCCTATCCCACTGCTAATGGGACCTCGTCGCAGGAGTCGCAAGACATTTGGCCTCGCTCCACTACGCAAGATTCTACATGTATCTGGACAGAGTAATGGTCTCAACACATTCAAGGCATTCGATCAGTTCAAATGCATCTGGTCTAGGTGGCAGTCCAGATTCTTTTCGAATGTTGAGTAGCCGAGTCAGTCAGGCCCATCAAGTCGCCGTAGGCCAAGCCCTCATCTGATCGGCCCAAGAACACTCCCCCTACAGCTCAGAAGGCCAGGTTTTTTTTTTTTTTTTTTTTTTTTCAATCAATCAAACGAAGGACTGTTTACACGACAGAGCCTTTGTTTTGTTTTTTTTTAATCAGTTTTTTAAACTTTTTTTTTTCTTTTTTTTTTCTTTTTTTTAAGAAACCGAGGCCCAGTGCCCAAGGCCAAAAATACAATGGTACTAGTTCCAGATTCAGGGGAGAGTAAGGTCTCTTTTTTTTTTTTTTTTTTTTTTTTTTTTTTTTTAAAAGAACAACCCGACCGGATGCTAGGTGTGCTGATAGAGTAAGGTCTCCAACCTACTTCACGAGGTGGAGCCCCTCCACTGTGACAGATCATGTGAGCGAAAAACAGAGAAAAGACCAAATGCTAGCAAGCAACCATAGGGGATTGCAATTCCTAATCAAGCAAGCAGATATTGGGCGGAAGTTCAGAAAAAGAAGGGAATCAGGGTCTCTTTAGACACTCCAAAAAGTGCCTGTTTTTAGGATTGAGTCTTGGTTGCACGCAATCCTAAATCCAATTTTGAGATTGAAAATGTGAAAACGGCGTTAGGACGAGTCCTAAAGGATTTAGGATTCCCCAGGCAACATTGTCCTAAATTTTCCAGTAGGTTCCGACCAACTGAAAAATTTAGGATTCCCACGTTTCACGGACTCGTTGCGTCGCGCGCATGGCACCGTCGACACGGAGTTGCTGGTGCAGAAGCAGTCCGTCGGGTCAGTGGTCAGACATCGGAGGTTTTCTGCGGGTAGACGAGGGCAACGGCCACAAACGGTAGCCGTTGACGGGGATTGGACGGACATTGGCAGGAATGGATGGACATTGGTGACGCGGCTGCGTATACACATATGAAAACCGGCCGCGGGAGACCTTTTAGGACGAATCCTAAAAGATGATTTTAGGATTGCGTGTAACGACGCCGCACGAAATCCTAAAAATCCTTTCAGGACTCGTCCTAAAAATTTTAGGATTCTTTTAAGAGTGTCTAACGAGACGCTCAGAAACAAAAGAGAGTTAGAAAATAGACAAGAAATTGGTCTACTGTAGGAAAGAACCCATTGGCAACTGGAAATCCCCAGTACAGGCATCAATGGATGCTAAGGAGGGGTGCAGGCCCAATGACGGTGGAACCACTTGACCCCAGCCCGCAGATTTCGTGTTTGGCCAATCTTTTTGTCCCAATCCAAGCAGATAAATTAATGTGCCGAAGGTCCGTCTGTTGACGGTGACGCACGTGCTGAACCGAAGGAGGCTCGCCGTTTCTGACCACCAGCATGATTACGATGCCGCCAGAGGTGCCACAGCACTGTTGCCCTGATAGTTTCATATACACAGGCTTGTGGTTTTGTAAACTCCAACAGCACAGTACCTAGAAGAATGGCATCCTCGGCGGACCAGAGGTCCCCCTGATGATGAGGAAGCCTGAGGAGAGCACCATCTTTAAACCACCAGTACTTGGGCCATACATCGGCAGCGGGCCTTCCCGTATACGCGCCGCAGCCTTAGGGGGCTCGGCCAAGGGAAGGCCCGGTCGCTGCTTGAAGGCCGGGCCCCACTTCTTTCGGTACGACACAGCCCCACGAGAAGAAAGAGAAGAAAAAAAAAATTCAAATACACAAAAATTAAAAAAAGAAAGAAGACGAATGCTAAGAAACGAAGTCACGCAGGACGGAGAGAGAGAGCGAGAGAGAGAGAGAGAGAGAGAGAG
>BFEA01000323.1:885842-899411 GCA_003427395.1 Chara braunii | reverse complement strand
GCCGTCGATTGCAAAAACTGTTGTCCTGCAGGTGTCGAGCAGATTCAACCAGGCAATGTATATTTCCATGTCCTAGTCGAAGATTCAAACACGTGTAGTAGTGTATATTTCCGTGTTCTAGGCTTCTAACTACAGATTCGTTTCCATTTTTCATATCCTATGGATGGAAAACACTTTCTCTCTCTCTCTCTCTCTCTCTCTCTCTCTCTCTCTCTCTCTCTCTCAAAAGACGACATTTGCATCTGATAGCTCCTTAGTCCATACTCACCCCGGGTTTTCTTTTCAATGTATATGTCCGCAGCTACGGGAATACTGACTTCTGTGACCTTTTGGGACATACTCTCACTGGGACTTGGGGCAACTGGTATGGGAAAAACGTATTTGAACTCGTTGAGGATGGAGGTGAGGGCGGGGTTGGAGGCAGGAGCTTGATCGGGTTTGTCTGTAGGGAGCAAGTCCTCAGGACGTTCGCGATCAAGGACAAGGAAGTAGTAGGTGGAGTCGGGGTTGTGACGGGCCATRTGGAGAAACAGGTGGGGAGTGACGGAGTTTTGGGAG
Source organism: Chara braunii (assembly GCA_003427395.1). Taxonomy (NCBI): domain Eukaryota; kingdom Viridiplantae; phylum Streptophyta; class Charophyceae; order Charales; family Characeae; genus Chara; species Chara braunii. The sequence continues at coordinate 898,853 of BFEA01000323.1, read as the reverse complement.
GTAGGGTAGGGRAAATAGGGGATGCCAATGGGGGTGTCGGGGGGGTTGGTGAGGCGGAAGAAGTTGGGGTGGAACGTGCATGGCATGAAGTGGTCCAGCGAAGGTGTTCCCAAAACGATGTCGCACATCAAGTGCATGACATCGAATGAGACTTGACTACTGAGGGTTCTGACAGTCATGATGATCTTTGGAACCGTGCGCTCTACTATGACTGCGGTGTCTTTTAGAGGAATAGTAATCGGGGAGTCGCAACCGGTAGAGGTAAGACCGGCTWTGYGGACACACRGGTCARTGATAAAGTTATTGGTAGCTCCAATGTCAAGGAGGCTCCRGAACTCGGTTGTAGACRCACCAAGGATGGCGGCGATAAACTTGAGGTGRAAGCGGGATTGGCATGGCGGTGGAAATTATGGTGTTGAGGCGGCGTTGTTYGGTGCCTAATTTGACAAGCCGATTGTGTTGGGCTTGTTCCTCAACAACACCACAGAAGGTGACGGAGGATGGATTCGGGAGAAGGGTAGAGGAACATGTACAAGTGGGAGYGGCGTCAGGTGATGCCTGGGGATCGTCCGGTGGGAAGTGCRTCATCAGGAAGGGGGGGGCAGACGAATTGTCGATGCCAATTGGACCATCGGTGGAACAGAGGGCATCACTGATGGGATGGCCGATAGACAAGTTGTCAATGTYGGGGCGGGTTCGTGGTGATCATGGGMAGAGTGTTCAAGTGGAGGAGGGACTGGGAGTGGCGGGTGCGGAAGCTGGGGGTTGGGGGTTCGTAGACCTGGGTGCCTGACGTGTGAATTGTCTGGTATTTKGACAGTTTGTTTGTTGACGTCCTAACTGTCGGCACTGAAAACATCCACCCTTAGCTTGRAGATAGGTTTGCTCCTCCGGCGTGAGTTTTGTTAGACGGGTGGGGTAGTTGTTTATAGGAGGATTGCTGGTGCGTTCTCTCTTTTCCATCCGCATGAGGTGGATGGTGGAGAGTTCGTTGGATGAGAGCGATGTGGTGTCWAATGGGTCGGAGAGGGTGTTGGGGTCGGAGGCAGTGAACTCGTCCGAGGGGTGGTGGAGGTGGTGTCCTTGGAGGCAATGTTGTAGAGGAAGCGAGGGCCGGGAGGGGCCGATGTGAGTGTCGTCTTGTAGGGGGAGAAGATGCGGTCAATTTTGAGGGCATGAGTGAGGAGGTGGGTGAGGGTCATGGGTGTCTCACGGATAAGGGTTGCCGCTAGGTCCTTGTGGCATACTGGCTTGACGTGGGAGATGAATGTCGTGTCACTGAGGACGTCGATCGGGATGTGCTGACGAAGAGAGCGGACATATTGAACAAAGCRTTCAGTCGGTTAGTTTTGAYGGAGCCGACAGAATTGGTCGACGTAGTCGTCAACTACCTTCTTTGGGTGGAAGGTGGAGTTGATTAGGGTGACCTTCTCAAGGAAGGAGTGAGGTGGAAGACCGATATGCTGGCGGTTAGTCATTTTTGTGCATCACCATCGAGCGGCGACATGTGATAGTTTGGTGTCGACGATGGGGAGCCWGTGGACGACTGGGACGCTGTGGAGGGAGAAGGCTTGCTGGAGTTTGGCGACAAAGAAGAAGACGTCCTCATGGGGTTGGTCGGAGAAGGTGGGGTTSTCRTTAACGCRAAATAATGAACGGATAATGCCGACTTTGGTGGCCGTAGCGGCCAGGGCGTTCAAGTCAAGGGGAGGGGAGGAAGAGTCGATCAGGGTGAAATCGTCAGCGGGGTTGGTGGGAATGAGCACGTTTGGTSGCAGTAGTGGAAGAGCGGGGTACAGGGCGTATGGTGCAGAAGTGACCTGGGTATAGGTGGGGTGGGTGGAAGTGATAGTAAATGAAGTCAAAAGAGGTTGTGAGTGGGGGGGGAATGGTCGACAACTGTGTGATGGCGGGGATTGTYGTCCTRGGTGGTGAGGTGACCATGGTGGAGGTGGTGGTGGATGAAGGCAGGGGTATGGATCACGTACTGGCGGAGAGGACGGTGAATGTGGAGGCGGAGGATGGAGGAAGGGTGGTGGCACCCGAGGTGGGCGGGGGGGACTTGGTGGTGACGATCTGGATGGCAGGKGTTCGATTTTCGATGGCGGTCACGCGAGCGGAGATGGTGGAGACGGATGTTTGGATGTCGTCGATGGATGAGTGGACGGATGTCACTATTCAAAGGATGGTCGCAAGATCGATGGTGGCATCGGGTGCAAGTGTTTGCTCGCCCGTGGTGGTGGATGAAGCCAGGGGTATGGATCACGTTCTAGCGAAGAGGGCGGTGGATGTGGAGGCGGAGGATTGAGGAAGGGGGGTGACACCCGAGGTGGGGGGGGGGGGCTTGGTGGTGACGATCTGGATGGCGGGGGTTTGATTTCCGATGACGGTCACGCGAGCGGAGATGGTGGAGACGGATGTTTTGATGTCGTTGGTGGATGAGTGGACGGATGTCACCATTCAAAGGAGGGTCACAAGATCAGTGGCGGCATCGGGTGCTGGTGTTTGCTCGTCTGCGAGGTTGCAGGCGATGTTGTTAACGGATTCGGTGCGGATCCCGGTTATATCTTTCAATGCTGGATAATTGGGCCATGGTGGGGGAGGAAGCGATGGTATGAGGTGACAGCGGCAGCTGAGGAGGTAACAACGTTAGCAGCGATGGCGTCAGCGGTGGCGCATTGGGAGTTTTTGGTTTTGCGTGTTATGCCCGGGAGGGGGCTCCTATTTACAAGGGTAGAGCAACATCAATTGATTTAGCGACGAAGATAATTTCCAAAAGTTCGCAAAACAAGAATTAATTTTGGATTAGTTCAGAATTTAATTTATTCGAAATTAATTCGAGAGTGTATTTTTCAAGAAATTTCGAAAAAGGTTTTGAGAGAGAAAACGAATGTCRGGAAATTTCAAATGAAAAAAAATAATTCATTCCAAGAAGAAAAATAAATTATAACTAAATTTATTCGGCGAATTAAGGTTCGGGGTATAATTTTTATAATGAAGCAMGATGTTGAAATTTCGAAAGGGATGATTAATACCTAGTAAAGAGATTAATTCAGTCATGAATTAATCGAATTAAGTCGAAATTAATTGAGGAGTTCATAATAACGTTTTTGAAAAGTACTTTCAAATTATTCTAAAAAACAATGCAGGAGAATTTCACAAAAGAGTCAATTGATTATGACGCAAGGCCCTTATTAAATATATATATATATCATATATATGATGTATTTTTGAATTTTAAGGAAATTTTAAAAAAGGAATTTTATAAAATGAAATATATGAGGAAAAAAATTAATGAGAATGATTTTTGAATTTCGAAACCGAAGCATCGAAAAAAAAAAAAAAAAAAAAACCTAGGCTACCAGCCGGGCCGCCCAGGTCCCGAGTGGCCAGCCCATGCAAGGACGAGGGAAGTTCCCAACAAAAAAAAAAAAATCCAAAAAATCCGAAAAAAAACTATGTTATGCAGGGCTTGCCCTCTTTGATTCGTCTGGTATTATAGCATAGTAGTGTATGTGGTCGGACACTCTGGGTAGAACATTGTACAGTATGCAATGAATGAGGACCAGGTTGAGGACCGGGCACCAGGATGATTTGTCCGACTGTTTTTCAGACTGTCCGAACACCCCGCTTTTTGGACTCRGTACCTGCGCCTTGGCGCAGTATGGGGCAGGCTCCGRGTATGCTGGTTTTTGATCCTAGGCTGTCCACTGCGAGTAGTACGGCAGTGTTGATTCGGTTGACGGTCGGGTTAAATAGGTGGTTTTTTGAGTGGTTTTTCCTYTTTCGCCGAAATGGCGCTGACAGGACTATGGGATGGACTGTCCATAGTCACACGACTGCGGTAGTCGGGGGAGGRTCAGGGCTGACCGTAGTGATGACGGCGGTAGTCGGAGATTTGTTGGTGGCGAGTCCGTCTTCATTTTTCATCATTTTCTATCATCTGCTGTGTTTTTCACTCGACCACAGTTAACTCTCACTGGTTAACGTGGGTSAWTTTTAAGGAMGCTSATGTTTGATGATGAGTATACARCTTGTCTTGGCTTTGTCYTGATCGCTGTTTACTGCCTGMTTTGCGTGCGTTGGSGTGCTTTGCGTGCGGTCTTGTATCATCCTACTACCTAAGGTCGTAACCAACTAGGAGATTGTACCTAGCGGAGGTGGCGGCTTATGTGAAGACGAGAGAGACGACGAGAGAGAGCTTCGAGAGACTGGAAGTGTGTAGTTGGATTCGCGAACTGAAGGGAGAGTGGGAAGAACGGTCAAAATGAGTGAGGAGGGAGAATCTAGGCGGGGGAATGAAGGGGGTGGTTCATTACCACCGGATGAACGAAAATGTTACAAGTGTGGGGAGAGCGGACACTTCATCCGCGACTGTGCCGAATATTGGAGAGCACGAGCGCATGGGAGGACTTTCGTTCCATCGGGATTACCGACAACGCAGACAAGAACTGGTAGAACCAATACGAGCGGCGAGTATATGAATTCGCGTCGGAGCCGGTCGGCTGACAGTGGGAACGAGCGTAACATGGAGAATACCGATTCGCTCATACGAGATTACTTCTTACATATGGCCGAAGAAAGGACGGAGAGAGTTGAACGTGAAAGAGAGATCGAGAGAAGGAGGCTAGAAGAGGAAGCAAAATGAGCCAAGGAGTTAAAGAGAGCGCTAAGAGAAAAACAGAGGCTTCAACGGGAAGAGGAACGAGATGCCCGCCTGATGCGGATCATTCGTGATGAGATGAGAAAGGAGCGTGAGGAAGAAATTGAGCGGTATGAACTCAGAGGAGGGAGATCAAGTAAGACAACAGGTCGTGCTGATGCAAACAACGAGGAGAAGGAACGCCTTCAAAGAATGATTGCATTGAAAACATTGGGAATGGAGGAAACTGAGGACGAGGAGCTGCTGGCGCTTCGAAGGCAAGCAGCGAAACAAGATCTTCTGAAAAAGAGGAAGCGGGGTCCGGGCATAGCGGTGGGGGATAGTCCGCCCATGACTACCCCGGAGAAAAGATCGAACACGAAGTTATCGGAGGAGGCTAAGGCGAGGATTGAATCGATTAAGGGAGAACAAGCGAAGGAGGTCGCAATATCAAGCACACCATCGAAGATAGACTTGTCATTGAAACACATCATGGCATCTTGCGGACCAGGAGGGCAAGAGAAATTCGAGAAAGAATGTCAAGACTTCTACGACGCGCTAACCATTCAAGAACTAAAGGAAGCCTGCCGCCGCGAGAAGGTGGCATATGGTAAGCGGGAGTTGGCAATTAAGCGGCTGATCACTCGTCGTTCGGCGGTGGCATATGATCCCTCGAACATTCCACTACCTGTGACGCCCCGCACTACGACAAGGACGAGTAAGGGCGTGGCTATTAAGGAGGAAGCCAGACCCGCGAGTTCAGAGTCGGACCAATCATTCTCGGATGATGACTCCGAGTGAGGTGCTTGTCGTCGTGACGACTTCCTGGATAGAGCGAATGAGTTGAGTAATCGAAGACAGGCGAATTAGGGTAAGTGCATATCTGATGAGAGGGAATTTAGAGCAGCCATGATTGGACTGATACTGACGGGTAGGGCGAGATGGGGTGAAAAGTTTGTGGGATATTGGAAKGATGAATTGGATAGGGGGACCTTTGACTTAACGGAACCAAAGAGTTGTGTATATGTCCTACTATCGCCGTGGCATAAGCAAGTTTATATTGGTTTGACGGAGAGGAGCCTCTGGGCAAGATGGCGGGAACACCTCTGTCAAGGGCGAAAGTAGAACAGGCGAGAGAGGACCGTATATAACTGGTTTGGTAAAGTGGGTGCACATAAGTATGTTGCCTTGCGGTTATTCACCAACAAAGATAGGAGGGAACAGGAGGCGGTGGAATTAGCTTTCATCAAGCATTGGTCACCATCGCTGAACGTGTGATCGGTGAAATCAAGGAAGGCAACGAAAAAGTCGAAGCATCGACCAGGGAAGAGAGACAGGAGGAAATGGACAGGGGAGGGGGATGACAGATCGAATGGCTATGAAGTTGATCGTGGGAGACTGCTAGAGTTACGTGTAGAAGGAACGGAGAATAGTACTGTATGGATCGTTGACMTGTTCAGAGGATTGAAAAGACGCAAGGGAGACTTCACGATACTGAGCAATGGAGGGTCGGTATGGGCAGATGGGTGGAAAGCGGTGAGAAGGCTCTTCGGTGAGACTCGGGTCAAGTTCAAACGAGGAACTAGACCGCTGAGAAGATGTAAAAAGTTGTTTGAGACTAATGGGGTGAACGTACTCCAGAAGGTCACCGAATCGTCACCTGCCTTGTTGGCACTAAAGGAGGAGATGGTGTTGATGTTCAGGAACCGTCGTAAGCAGAAGGATTTCTATGCGAAGGGGTTGACGAAACTCGTCAGGTACTATAGTGCAGTAAAGATGTTTACTACGAAACGTAGTAGATCTCAGGCACGATGTATGATTTCAAGGGTTATTCGTAATAAGTTTGGTATTAATGTGAGAACACGAATCATTGTGAAAACGGAGTACGATGAAAGGATTAAAAAACGTGAAGTAATGAGAGTGGTGAGGAGGAAGGTTGAAAGTTTGAAGATGGAAGTAGCTCTGAAGGAAATGGGAAAGCGTCGGGCACGGGTTGTTTGGAAGAAGGTCCCCAGCGTAGGGGATATTCTGCACAACCATCGACGATATGCGTCGATTCGTGCTTCCAGCTGTGTGTGTGYTGGTATGCCCTACCCCATGAAGGATGGGCACGTGCATTTCCGGATTAGCGAGCTTGAGGACGCTCCAAAGATTGTAAGAAACGCAAAGAATATCCCAAGACACGAAGACTGTAATAGGGAGGAAGTCTTGATGGAAGAATTGACAGAGGCATTCTGTTTGTGGGGAGAAGGTATGAAGCTTCTGAGAGACGGACTCGCTTGTACTACTGAAGCTTCCGAGAGATGGACTCGCTTGTACTAAGGAAGAGGCTAAGTCATGCTTTGTTAAGCGTCAGAACAGTATGATTGAGGATGGGATGGAGGAGGTGCTGTCACTAAGAAACAAGTTGGAGGGTCTGGTCCGTGTGCCGTTGGACCGGAACCCAGGGGACACACTGGTGYTGTGCCCAAGAGTGTACGAGAAGGGAATGAAAGACACCTTCATAATGAGTGATTGTTACCGCCTGTGCTCCGCGGACGAAGGACAACTGCTTGGTTCGGCGAAACGGGAGTACGAGAGAAGAGGTCTAACGACCCATGGGAAGTGGGACAATAAGGGCAAATTGGGGAGTGCGTATGCGCTGCCCAAACACAAAGATACCGAAAAGTATCGTCCAATCTGCCCCACCTTCAATGAGCCGACGGTCAGAGCTTGCAAATTGGTGGCAAAAGGGATTAACGGATTACTGTTTGCTCTGCCAGAATCCGGGCACCTCAATTTGAGGTCGGTATCCGGTATGAAAGACAGAGTAAAGCAACTGAATAACAGATTGGGGAAGAGTAGGAGGAATGCTGGGATACAGGGAGCATCTTTCGATATTAAAGATATGTTTAGTCGCCTCCCTCGTGCGCCKATCAGATCTGCAATCGAATGGGTCGTGTGGTGGTTCTCGGAAAAAGGTTTTGATGGGATCTTTGTTCAGAAACGAGGGCGAGGTGCTAGACTGAGTAAGAAGGGGCATGTGGAAGGTTGTGTTTTTGTTTCCTTCAAGTATATTGTGGATTTTGTGGAATTTGATTTTGAATTTTGTTTTACCAAGGCGTGTGGGATTTTACTGCAGCAGGTGTTGGGCATACCTATGGGGAAGAGCTCAAGTCCCCCATTGGCATGCCTCATGTGTACAAAGAGTGAGTGGGATTTTCRGATCTCGTTAGGGAGTCAGAAGAGGGCATTTGGTGAGATGAGAATCGTGGATGATGTAATTGTATTTGTTGCCTATAATAAGAAGWAAGCGGGTGATAAGGTAAAGGCACAAAGAACGCTGGAGCTATTCAAGGAATGCTATGACAAGGCCCTTACCCTTAAACAAACGAATGAGGGAGGGGACARTTGGACTTTTCTGGGCTGCAGACTGACCATCTGTCAGAAATTTCCTTTTCTTGGAAAAGTGCAAATTTCAAAAATGAGCAACAACTGAGGGAAGGGAAGAAACTTCCCTTTCTGTCCTTTCAAGATTTCCATTCATGGAYGAGTGAGAGAGCSAAAATGACAATAATTATCAGTGYGCTACATCGCATATAACATAATTCCTGCATGGGATTCGAGTTGGTGGATTCCATTCTGTTGCTGAGATTGGAACTGAGAAAATGCAACTTTCCTGGGCGGTGGTTTGAGCAAGCCCTGAGGAATTTCAGCAGGGACAAGAATACAGTTTGGAAGACGATTGCTCTGCTTCTCACAGAGAGAGATTGGACATAGTTTGTTAGATAGTTTAGAGTAAGTTCGATCAGGAGATAGGCTCGTAGTGTAGTTTGGTGGTGCGTATATGTGGACCAGGTCTTGCCCTTTGTGATTCGTCTGGTATTATAGCATAGCAGTGTATGTGGTCGGACACTYTGGGTAGAACGTTGTACAGTATGCAATGAATGAGGACCAGGTTGAGGACCGGGCTCCAGGATGATTTGCCCGACTGTTTTTCAGATTGTCCGAACACCCCGCTTTTTGGACTCGGTACCTGCGCCTTGGCGCAGTAGGGGGCAGGCTCCGGGTATGCTGGTTTTTTATCCTAGGCTGTCCATTGCGAGTAGTACGRCAGTGTTGATTCGGTTGACGGTCGGGTTAAATAGGTGTTTTTTTGAGTGGTTTTTCCTCTTTCGTCGGAATGGCGCTGACAGGACTATGGGATGTACTGTCCGTAGTCACACGACTGCGGTAGTCGGGGGAGGGTCGGGGCTGACCGTAGTGATGACTTCAGTAGTTGGAGATCTATTGATGGCGAGTCCGTCTTCATTTTTCATTATTTTCTATCATCTGCCGTGTTTTTCACTCGACCACAGTTAACTCTCACTGGTTAACGTGGATCAATTTTAAGGAAGCTGATGTTTGATGATGAGTATACAGCTTGTCTTGGCTTTGTCCTGATCGCTGTTTACTGCCTGCTTTGCGTGCGTTGGCGTGCTTTGCGTGCGGTCTTGTATCATCCTATGTTATGCAGAAAAAATAAACTGAACAACGTTTGCCTCAAGATCACATCGAAAGTCTTCACCAAATTTAAAATAATAAATAAATTTTATTTTACCTATTWAAATTTTCAAAAAAGAATGAATTAAACGAAGTTTCGAACTACGTAGCACCGTGTTCGCGTTCGGAGGCGAACGCGAACAAGCGCCCAAAACCCTCCGAACGCGAACATAAAAATTATTTATAAAAAAAAAAAAACAAGTCCTCAGAAAAATTTGAAATATATATATGTTATGTAAAATAACAATACAAGCAACGTTTGCCTTGGAGTCATGTTCAAATTCGTAGGCAATCATGAGTTAAGAACCAAAAACCGATTTTTTTTTATTTTTACGAAAAAAAATTGTGTTCGCGCGAACATGTTCAAGAGCTGTTTGCTCGAACGCGTTCGCATGAACGTGTAGACACGCGAACACGTTCGCTGTGCTACGCAGGAAAACTTTTGAATTTCAAAAATAAATGTTAAAAGACAAAAATTAATTTAAAAGTATTTGCAAATTTTTTGAAAAACAATTAAAAGTAGTTTCGAATTTCAAAAAAAAAAAGTTGAAAAAAAAATAATTAATTTTAATGTATTTACGAATTAAAAAAAAARAAATTATAAAAAATAATTATGAAAATTTTTGAATTACGAAACAAAAAATATCAAAAAATAATAATTAATTCTAAAATATTTTTGAATTATACAAAATTCAAAAAAAAAAAAAAAAAAAATCGAGGAATAAATTATGAGAAAGAATAACTAATTTTACGTATTTTTAAAATTTTCAAAAAAGAAAATATTTTTGAATTTTGAAAAACAAATTGTAATGAACCCAGTCTGTAAGATACTCGCTAGATGTCGAAATACAAAGTCAGTCAACTTTGAACAATGTCTTCAATAATCATGAATGTGATCTCTGATACAATGTCTCGTTTTCAATAGACGAAGAGAATGGAGGCGGAATAGACAGATTAGAGGGTGGAAAAGATAATAATCATCAATGACCACCAAGAGAGTAACACGATATTTCTCACTCCTTCTCCAGGTTTCCCCTCCCCTCCACGTCAACAAAACAGTATCATGTAACGAGTCGGACAGGTCCTGATCACATCGAAGTGTCACGTGACACTGTTCTCTCATGAAGACGTTGGAGATAATGAGCCTCAGATTCTGATCGACACAGTGTCGATCCCTCTCAATCATCCACAGATTCTGATGTCCCTCCTTGTTGCGCCCAACTCAGCAATGTAGACAATGTGGCAAATGTCACGCCAGCAAAGAAGACAAAGTGACATTCACCACATCAACAATATTGAAGATAGCGTGGCCCTGCGCCACGTCAACACAGGTTGGCGCCAATGCAGAAGGCGCCAACGTGTAGCAGCAGTCTCACGTCGTCGTGCACAGTGTCAACGTACAACCAGCGTCAAGCCAACGTCCAGCCAGTGTCAAGCCAGCGTTCTGCCAGCGTCAAGCCAGCGTCCAGCTAGCGTCAAGCCATCGTCCAGCTAGCGTCAAGCCAGCGTCAAGGCAGTATAGCAAGACTGAATGTTAACTCTCGGGAGGTCAGGCCTTATGTAATATTTGACGAGGCTGACCGGCCTCAGGTCTCCCACCCACGGTGGGTGAGATTGACTCACAGCGGAGAGCCTGGATTGCGTACAATTGCGAACTTCCACTTGGTCCTGATGTTGTCTTGGTACCTGCACACAAACAAGTGTGTGTGTCTGACCGGCGGCCTAGGGTGGGTGCATGCAAATTTTGACTCTTGGGCCGTTGGGCAGTTAACCGTGGTTAACTGTCAGGTGCACAAGCCCTGAGCCTACTTGGGGTTTTCCTCCCCTTTGGCCTCTGCGGCCTCAGACCAGAGTCGCGGACTGTGTGTGGACCTGAGGCCACGTCAGGGCATATTGAGCAGGGTATCACATTTCTACAGGCCCAAATTTTGAGTTCCATGCAAAAATACATTAGTTTTCCCTTAACCCACGTTCATATGCAGCAGCAATGTCAGGAGCAGTAAGTAATAGTTTTTCTTGCTAAACCACCTACCTTCAGAAGGTGGTTGAGACTTGAACTGTACCTTGTACTGCCTCTGCGGTCTTCCTCTGCCACCTGTAGAAAAGTAGCCATGTTCAAGAATCTTTTCAACTTCGTAGCCTCCATTCATGGAGGGTAGGAACATAGATGGTTTGTTAGAAAACTGATTTCCTTCTACATATGGCAAGAACTTAGACGCGTGAAAACCATAATAGGTTATGAGGCATAGGGGTATATCAATTCGGTAAGAAGATCAATTTGCACCCCCAATCACCTTGAGAACTTCTCAGGGTGCGTAATAGACGGACAACAGTTTTTTAGGCACGTTCTCTTCTAAGGAAACTCTTTAGACTTTACCCAAACTAGGTCCCCTTCTTGTAATTGGGAAGGCCAAGGATGCTTGTAAGCTTGTTCAATCACTTATAGTTGAATTTTTTGTATATTTTATTTCACTTTCTTTATGTCTTCCTCGTATTAAACTGCGAATTCTCGAGTGGCTGAGGGTAACCTCTGAATCCGGTCCCGGGGTTTGAGCATCAACGGGATGCTGAGGTTTCCAACCTTTATGCAATGCATTCGGTGTTCTTCCTGTACCAGTATGTACACTATTATCATATGCACTTGCAATCTTAGGTAAGTTCTCATCTCAATCTATCTGATCGGATTGTACATACATTCGTAAAAGTTGTTGGCATAGACGATTCATTTGTTGAGTTTGTTCATTCGTTTCAGGGTGTTTATCTGACGACATGGTCAACCTAGTGCCATAGACTTCCATCAACTTTTACTATTAAGGTCCAGTGAAGTGGACATCCCCATCGGAAACGATGGTCTTTGGCAAACCATTTTTTTTATTTTTTTTTTAAGCACCCGTCAGTGCGAGTGGTGCTGGTAAAAGCAGATACCGCTAGCACCTGGGGCGGGCTCGATCTATTGGTGGGGAGCAGCACCTGCTGGAAACTGGGTCCAACGTCCCTTACATAGGCAAAGTTGAAATCACATCAGGAAAAAAATGTGGGATATTCCTGCCAGCATTGATTACCCTGGGGTCCAAGGGATTGAATGAGCAGGGTTTTGTGAAGGCTGGCTGGGGAGGGAGAGGGAGGGCTGGGTCGCGAGTGTGAGTTGGACAGGAGACAGGTTGGACCAGCAGCAGAACGAAGGCCATGGAGAGTGACAAGAGGGCGACTTGGAAAGAGTCTATCACCTTCACTTTAAGGATTGGACAAGGGTGGATCCCAGAGAGCAGTTGAGATCTACCCAAGATTTCGGTGATCCCTTTCCCCCTCACCCACTCACCCTGGAGGAATATCTGGGGACCTAGAGACATTTGGAGTTGATGACCCTGGAGCCGGAATCTTTATCAGTCATCAAGGATGACTCTCAAATTTTCTCAGACATTTCAGAACTTTAGAGCTCTTATCAGACATCCAAGTTCTTCTTCCTTTTATTTCAGCTTCAGATCTTCTTCAGATCGCCTTTTGACACTTCTATAGACATTCTCAGAGGAAAGTGCGGTAGAGTGACCAGGAAGGTGGGCGGGGGACCAAACAGGGACCACTGGTGCCCCCCAGTAGCCCTGTTGGGTCCCTGCCCTGGGTCTTGGCTTGGATAGTACAGGATAGTTAGTGAAGGGACGCTCGACCCGGTTTCCAGCATGCTATCTCACGATTCCTCACGACCCCCTTTTTTCTCAACAGTGTAAGGGATGCTGGACCCGGTTTCCAGCAGGTGCTGCTCCCCACCAATAGATGGAGCCTGCCTGGGGTTGCTAGAGGTGGCTGATTACACCAGCACCTATAGCATCACCAGAGGAGTGGTAAAAAAA
>BFEA01000323.1:852630-868420 GCA_003427395.1 Chara braunii | reverse complement strand
GGAAGTGGACATATGAAGACGAAGGAGACGAAGTAGACGGAGAACAAAGCAGGTGAGTGGCACCCACATGTGATCGCCCATGCGAAGACATCAAGCATGCAGAGGACAGGTTGCAAACCACCAGCTTCTCTGCGGCGGCGCCGCGTCGACAACCACGTAGCGGCCGCGTCAAGAAGGGCACAGTTTGAAATCGAATTTGAATTTGTAGCGCCTCACGTCTGCGGGGGCATTGCAGAAAGATGGCTTCCCTTCATGAGGGCATATGGCACAGGGCCCGACAGAAATGGGACCGTCAGTCGAAGCAGGGCGTCCTGGAAAGTTGCGGTCACCACCGACAAGGGCCTGCTGAAAATATTTTTTGGCCGAGGGGCGCGACAGGGTAAACCGGCCGTCGGAGGGGCGCGACGCAAAATAACGCAAAATACAGGGGCGCCAGACAAATTTTCCCTTCTTTTTGTGAACTTGCAAAATTGCGAGATTGTGTACTTGTAAATCTGTGAATTTGCGACCTTCCGTGACCCTTTGTACATATGTACGAGTAGATGGGGTGAGGTGGACAGCATAATGCCGTATTAGGGCAATTGACCAGTGTAGATAAGTGTTTGGGGATCTTTTGACACTCAGAAAGGATAATCAGATAGGATATGGTTACCTTTTTTAGGATTGTGGCCTTTTTCCACAGGGTATGAATAGTGACATATGTGACTGACTGTGTTGCTGACTGTGTGGAAACTCAGATAGGATATGGTTAGCCTTTACCGGATGGTAGTTTTTCTTTGTGCCTTGGGCATACTGTTTTTTGTTTGTTTTTTTTGTTTTTTTTAATAAGACTTGAGGCAGACTATATTAGCCAGGGTGATATGAGCATCCCTTGCTAATATAGCTGCTTGTGTCACTCCTATTGGTGGGGAGCTGCACCTGCTGGAAAACGGGTCCAGCGTCCCATTACAATGTAAATATCCATTTGAGTTGGGCCTCTTTTTCCTTCTCTCTTTCCTTTTTGCAACTTGAGCCTTAGGCCTGGAACCCACAGGGGAAAATCGTGGAAAAAAACAGTGTGGAAAAACTTTTCTCGGGCTCCACTTGACAAATCAGGCCTTCTGGAAAGCTGATTTTGGGAGGGCGGGGAGGTTTTCCGGGACCCCACCGCCTGGAAAACGGTAGCTGGAGATTCGAGATTTTGTGTTTTGACATTGGTTTCCCGTCAGAAAAGTGCAGCAGGAGGAGTTTCCGCCGGAATTTTGTGCCCTGGCCAGAGAGTAGGAGGGGGGCATGTCCTTGTTCGAAACTCGTTGCTGACCCGCTGGTCCATCCACAGTCCGAGCCGAGCCGATCCCTGGTTCAATGGCCAGGGTGAAACAGGAACAAAACCTCTTCGAACGGACAATGTCATCAACGACCGCAATCCGGTCCATCTCCAGATTGCAGCCTTTCCAGGCTCATGAAATCTGGCTTTTCCAGCCTCTCTGGTCCCGTCGTTCCGCAGGCAAACTCTTCCAGACACCCTTCCACAGAAACCCAAAAATCGTCACTTTTCCAACACTTTTCCTGTGGGGTCCAGGCCTTATAGTACCGGGGGGGCCGGGGTCTCGGCAGCTGGACGGCTGCAGTCACAGTTCAACCCCCCGTTAAACTTGCGCATTCTTTTTTTTTTTTTTTTTTTTTTTGCGCATTCTGAAACTTGAACAATGACATCAGTGCCACTTTGTCTTTTCTTGCCTATTTCAAACTAAAAAGGTGACTCAAGAGCAGTTTCCCCTTTTTTATTTTGTTTTCCTCTCTGACACCACGACCTACCCCTGTAAATATGACACCCGGTCTGACACCACGACCGTCAGAACTTCCGTTGCCTTTTCAGACTCGGCACGGTTTTCTTTGCCGACGTGTGTTTTTTTTGCCCATTCGATACTGAATCGTGATATGAACGTACTTACCCCCCCTTTTTTTCATAATAATTAAAAAGCCCTTCTGCAAGGCCTTTATCCCGGTGGAGGTAAGAGAACCACCAGAATTGACGCGTTGCCTGTCGGGCTGCTCCATCTATTGGTGGGGAGCTACACCTGCTGGAAACCGGGTTCAGCGTCCCTTGAATACATCATCTAAAGACAGTGTTTGTTGGGACTATGGTCATATCAGTTCTCCGCCTGGAGCATCATCTTTCCCTTGGGGCTGCTTAAAGCACCAGTACACCACACATTGGCCCACGAGCGTCAGCATGAAACCCACACCACTTCGGAGACTGCCGATTTTTTTTTCAACGGCGGCCCATGCCGCCTGACCCCTCTGAGTTTTGCTTGTGGCGCCAAAAACTTTCTGCAAGGCTGGGCCTCTGTACTTGCGGTTTAAGTCACCCTTGAAGTTCCACTTCTAGAGCTCCTACTTCCTACTGACCCAGGCCCTACCTGCATAATTGCCAACTATGTCCTCCTATCCTGTCAGAAACAGACCTGAGTCAATTCCGGAGGGGATCAGATGAGCGATAAGATGAATGAAAACATCATCATGCCCTCTGCAAAAAATCCTGTGTCGCACTTCCAGCAACTAGTATCTAATTAAACCACCAGTACAAAGGGGCCCGTCGAATTTAGCACTCCATAGATGTCTGGTTTGTTCCATTAGCCCCTTCGAGGCTGTTTCCTTAGTACTGTACTTGTTTTTTTTTTTTTTTTTTTTTTTTTTTTTTTTTTTTTTTTGAGAGAGAGAAACACCCCTTCCTGTGCTAGTGCTGCTGATAAGAGCAGACAGCACTAGCACCAGAGGAGAGGCTCCATCTATTGGTGGGGAGCGTCACCTGCTGGAAACCGGGTCCAGCATCCCATTAAAAGAGGAGAATAGTTTGGAAGATTCCGGAACCAATGACCGTGCGTGGCTGTGGGAACTGCCAGCATTGATTGCCCTGCAGAACCGGGGGATTAACTGAGCAAGCTTGTGTGAAGGCCAACGGTGCTTGTAAGGACCAAAAGACCAAAAGAGCAGCCTTGACTGAGCAGCCGTTGTGTAGACCTTGGGAAGCTGTTGTTACCTTTGTATCTCTTCACCCTCCGAGGGAGGGCGCCAGATAGGAAATTCGGGACTGATACTGTGAACCGGCTGCTTATTTCACTTACAGACGAAACAGCTTGCCTGTCTGGCCTGATATAATTCATCCCTCGCAAACAGGAT
Source organism: Chara braunii (assembly GCA_003427395.1). Taxonomy (NCBI): domain Eukaryota; kingdom Viridiplantae; phylum Streptophyta; class Charophyceae; order Charales; family Characeae; genus Chara; species Chara braunii. The sequence goes on along the minus strand of BFEA01000323.1, from coordinate 865,258 downwards.
TTATAAAAGATCTGCACATACAAGATAATATCCTTCTAATCAATGAAATGGTCAAAGTTGAACGACAAACCAAACAAAATGCAGCTGTTGTTTTTATAGACTTTGAAAAGGCATATGATCATGTTGATTGGCGATTCCTAGATGCTTGCTTGCACAAAACTAAACTTTGGACCCAACATGCTTAGATGGGTTGAAATTCTACATATAAATGTCACCACACGTATTCTTGTGAATGGGTTGTTGTCTCCAATCCACCTTCAGAGGCCAGTAAGGCAAGGCGATCCTCTGGCCCCTTTTCTTTTTGTTATTGTAATGGAAGCCCTGGGTGCCAATCTTAGAGCTAATCACAATATCAAACGACTAAGCATTTCAGGAATCCCGGAAGAGGCAATACCAATAACCTCAATGTTTGCAGATAATAATAGAGGCTTCAGAGATAAACATGGAAGAAATAAAAAGCTTTTGGATAAATTTTCTGCCCTCTCAGATATGGTAGTCAATTGGGGAAGTAAAACGCAAGGATGGTGGATCCACTCAAATGGCGGCCGTCCACCCGAATCCCCCAGGGTACAATGGTTGCCATTAGAAGCCCCTCTGAGAGTGTTAGGTGTATCGTTGACTGCCTCTGGCAAACCCACAACTAATGATGAATGGATTTCAAAGTCCGCAATCCTAAAGAAGAATCAATGGAAGAACCAACATACCTCTCTTTTAGGGAGGGCACTGGTTATAAATAATGTGGTGATTGGTTCAATTTGGTACAAATCAGCAATTTGGGCAATTAGCAAACCAGGAATCAAACATGTTAAAAACAAGTAACGACATTTATCTGGAGAGGAGATCACGAGCTTCAAAAGGTAATTCCTAGAGTAGCATGGTCTACTCTCATCCAACCTAAGTCCAGGGGTGGGTTAGGAATTTTGGACCCCACTCTACAGTGTCAAGCTTTGTCCCTTCAGTGGACGATTGATCTTATTCTTGGTATTGACAAGCGGTGGCAACCCCTAGCCCTACAACAAATCAGAAAATTGGCAACGGACGCACAACCCGAAGTTCATTCCCTTACTAGGGTAGAAAACACATTTTGGCATATCCCTCGTCCTTCTGCACACTTGAGAAATGAAGGGGAAAGAGGTGCTACTCATAGAGACCTTATCCTAGATACTCTATGGGTGTCTCTTCTGAAAGTGTGGAGGAAATTACCACTACCCAACAAACCTAAGCCCACACGCTTTGAGGAAATCATGAGGCAACCTTTATTTGGTAACAAATGGATTACAAATGTTAACAGCTGTGTGTATAATAGCTTCATTCCTCCCTGGTCCCAAGTCATACGGATTAAAGACATTTGGAATCTACAAAAGAGAGGATGGAAAAATCCAGATCAACTTAAGAAAATAATTTCTTACGCCCACAAATTGGATCAGAACTTGGATCACATAATTAGTTTCATCCCTTTGGCATGGGTCAGGGAATTGAGAAATGGTGTGAAGTTTCAAGAAGGCGATTTTGTAACAACTACACAAGATCCACAAGATTGGAAGGTTGGGTAAATCATGAGTCTACTTGAGGAAGAAGCTCTAATAGCCTTGTTCAAAATAACAACAAATCATCTACTCATTTCGACACCAGAGAACCAGATGGAGTTCTTCCCATTCAATGAAATGTTTAGAATCAGAGTTATTTTTATCTCAGCCACCACAGGATGGAGGGTCTTCCATCCGAAATGCCCTATTCCAGATCTACCTTTTGACCCAAACGAATGGGTTTTTTGACCCAGACGAATGGGTATGGCAGAATGGTACAAGGAGTAAGCCACGTACTCTACAATCCTTAACAGTTAAGGCAGCATATCATCTGCTTATACTTAGGGTGGATGTGGCATATGTAATAAGGGACCGATGGACACTTGAACATAGATATACAAAGCATCATAAATATAAAAATTTTTAATCAACTGAAAAAACTGTCTGCTAAGTTTTCCTCATTACAGTGACAAATACTTCATCGATGTCTTCCAACGAATGATTGGCTCATCGATCACATTAATCTAGAGCAAAGGGGTCTGGCCCTTCCATGGTGTAAAACATGTGTATCAGTCTTCCCCAATAAGAGAATCAGAGAAACGATTGAGCATGTATTCATCCAATGTCCTGGAGCAGTGTTATTATGGAGAAGATGAGACTGTGTGTAAAGAACACTAACAGGAATTGACTGGCCATGGGATTGGAAAGTCATCCTACTCGGTCAATGAGAACCATAATATATGCAGCTTTCATAATTTTAGAGGAATTTGTTCGAACTTGGTTGAAAGGTCATTCTATGGGCATTATGGTACAAGAGGTATGTACATGAAAGAGAAGATGTCAAACTGGAAGGCATGAAATTTGTTGAACTAATTATTCAATTTGTACAGACAGAAATAAGAGCACACTGGTCAGTAGTGCGAACGAAGATACAACAACTTCATCAAAAAAAAATTATAATTAACTGTATTCAAAAATTCAATCAAGAATGGCTGGGAGGAAATGAAGGAGGGTGTTCGGGAGAAATAAAATGGTCGGGGAAGGAAGAACAGGGGGAAACTCTAAAGCGAGACTTCCTCTTGAGCTTCAAAGACTGGTTTTTGCTTCCTCCATGAGCCACACTCAGATCTCCAGAATGATTTCCTAACCCCTTTCCCCCATCGAAATTAGCAATGGTGGATCTGCAGTGGTATCCTCAATGAAGTATGATTGCAATATTTTTTGGATTTCTGAGGCTTCTAGCATTCTGGTATAACCTCAAGGAAAGTTTGTCTCCACTGTCGGGCTGCTCAATTTTTTCTGAGAGATATATTCTGCTAGATCTAATAGTTGTATCTGGCAGCCTGGTTTGGCTGAAGAGGCAGTCTTTATTTTCACATATCTTTATTAAGAGACAAAAAGCTATGTAAATGGGACACTGGACCCGGTTTCCAGCAAGTGACGCTCCCCACCAATAGATGGACTCTCTACCTAGGTGTTAGTGGTGTCTGCTCTTATCAGCAACACTAACATTAGTAGGGTTTTCTAAAAAAAAAAAAAAAAAAAAAAAGTTTGTCTGTCTGGCGTACTTGTCACGACTATCCCTACTTACTTGTCTGCTTTAAACCCAGCTTGCCAACTGTCTCCGCCAGCTTGCCGATTGTCCATGCCGGCTGCATCCGTGGAAGTTAGCAGGTGTGATGAGCAAGCGGGATCCTCCCTAGGGGGCTCCAGGGAGGGGTTCCTCGCGTGGCAAGGAGGGACGAATAAGTCAGGAAACATGGGGGAGGCGGGTGTTAGGTGGGTGGGGGAAGGACAGGATATCATTGTCTCTCTCGGGCCAGGATCTCTGTCAGTGACAGGGCATGGGGGGGAAAAGGGTCCGGGAAATCCGTGGGGGGGCGTAATGGGAACGAGGCCTCAATGTTAGTCCAATCCTTGAAAACCAGTCTGTAGTCTCTCATTTCTCTTAAGTTTTTTAACCCATCCTCTTGATCCCCACCCCATACTACTTTTGCAATCCAACCTTTTCTTTCCCCCCCTACCCAGTCCTTGCAAAATTCCGTTATCATTCTTCCGACGTCCCTCGTTTGTTTAAAAAGGTTCAGTTGTTCCTTTGCATCTAACCACCTGCGTGTGAGGTCTAGGCGTAATTGCTGCTGGATTTGTTTTATAATCTCTGCGCCCTCGACCTTTACTTTTTCCATGGTTAGGGTGCATCTTTGCCACCATAGTGCCCACATTACTGCCCTCCTACCTACTCTATACATGTTTTCGGTGAAGGGCGTGGCAGTCCCTGTCCGGGGCTAGTGTCCAGTCAGAATGGCTTTCCATGACCAGGGTCAGGGAATATCCGGTTCCATCTTCCGCCAGATACGGTCCCACCATCTCCATATGAACTGGGCGATCGGACACTGCATGAAGATGTGTTCAATGGTTTTTGCCTTCTTGTGGAAGGGGAAGAGGCTCTGGCATCGTTGGCACCATGGGAGCAACATGCCTCTTTGTTCAAGGTTTATCCGGTCAATCAACCAATCGTTAGTTGGCAGGCGGCGGTGAGCTATCTGCCATTGTAGCGAGGTAATTTTCATTGGCTTATGCTTTTGTTCCTTGAACCATTGAATCGGTGTCAGGAGAGAGCGGTCAAGATTCAGATGTCTGGCCCATCTATCATTAGTTATATCCCTCAGGTGGTGTTTGGGTCGAAGCATTTTGTACGCTGATTTGACTGTTAAGAGGTGCAGGCTAATGTGACTCGCTCCGGGGGTGCCCCTCTGCCATACCCATTCTATTGTACTTGGTGTAAGTTGTTCTCATAATTTTCTCATCCAAAGCCGGGTAATGGCCCCAGTGCTTTAATACTTGTGTGTTTTTATGGTGCACTGGGCCTGGTTCCCAACACGTGTTGCTCCCCACGAATAGATTGGAGMAAAAAAAAAAAAAAAAAAAAAAACACCAGTACTTCCGAGCCACTTTTGCAAGGGGCTCCAAATACCCTGTGCGCCAAAAGACAAACAAACCGGCGCGGATATTGTTTTGGTGGGCACCGTCAACCATTTTGCTCTGGCTGCCGACCCCCAAAAGTTGCGGCAGCATGCAACTGCCAAGGCATGTCGGAAAAATCTGGCTGGATTACTTGACTGTATCGGTGGTTTAACCTGATCCAATTTTCTCGGCGTTCTCACATAGTTATCAAGTGCTACTCGTAATTCTAGCTATCTCGTTGTCTTCGTCCTCGCACAAGACATTCCAAACAGCGATGGATCCCTCCACTGCAGGTGAATGAACAGTCTTCCTTCAAGTTGATCGATCTACTTGTTTCGCTTTGTAGAGCCGTAGGTTCAACACCTCGATCTTCCAAACTTCTTTGTGGTACTTCAACTGATCAAGTCTGGTACATCCTTGTTGGCGCAATATTCCTCAAGAGATCTTAGGACAAACACTCTATGCTTAAGGACGCCTATCACAACACACCATAAGGAACAAGCAACATATAACATACCGATTCGCACGCCGCACATGTATGTGAGCCATAGTAAGATGTAGAACTTCCATTGGAAAATGAGTGTATGATCCGTGTACCTGCGGACTATCGTTAAACCGCCAGTACCTTTCCCAGCTATCAGCTGCGGGCCCTGCATGCCAAGTTTTGGCGGCGCATCTGACCGCCGCGAGAGACCGAGTGCAGCCTCCTCGTTTACTGGCCGAAACAACAAAATGGTTGTGAAAGGTACTGGTGGTTTAACTCCTTTCTCACCAGGTGGGAGGAGGATAGTTGGATCATGGTGGTGGATGGATGACTCCAAGTGAAATGGAATGTGAATGGACCACGCCACGTTAACTGTTGCAACCGCTTCCTGGCCTGTGTCCACACTGAGACGAGCGATCACGGGGGTGATATAACTACTCTGTGTCACACCTGCTGTGTGTTAGTAACCCTTCTGCGGAAAACAATCATCAACATTGGGTCCGCCTCCACAGTCCGAGTGCACATAGTCGAGAATGCGTCCAGATGCATGTAGAGTCTTGTGTGGTGGAGCCATGCCCATGGTTTGTTGTGGGGTGTAGTAATAGCTTAATGGTTGTAAGGAGGGGGCTGCTTCGGTGTCTGTGCATGAGTTTTGCTAGTTGGGACCGCTCCACCATATGGCTGTATTTCTTCCACTGATACCCTCTACCGGTATCCCTATTGCCTTAATTTTTATTTAGGGGTAACTTTTTTTTTTTTTTTTTTTTTTCCCTCAAAGCTCCAATCTATTCGTGGGGAGCAACATGTGCTGGGAACCGGGCCCAGCATCCCATATAGAAAAGTACATAGGATTTTTAAAAAAATTGAGAATTTGCAGTACTGGGGCCACTACCCGGCTTTGGCTAAGAGCTAGATTAAGAGATACAAACAAGTTAGTACTGAAAATAGGCAAAAATTTAGGAACAGACTCAGACGCCCCTCCATCCTCATTACCTCACTCCGGCAAGTCTTACTGCAGCAGAGCCACCATCTCTGTTGCTGCTGTACCCTATTACCATCCTACCAGCTGACCCCCTCACTAGTAGGACGCTTGATATCCAACCTTCTTCTCCCACTTACCTAGGCAAAGTTTCAGGAAACGTCTCAAAACCCCTCATCCATCCTCTTTACTTCACTCCGACAAGACTTACTGCAGCAGAGCCACCATCTCTCTTGCTGCTATACCCTATTTCCATCCTACCAGCTAGCCCTTTCACTGGTAGAACGCTTGATATCCCGCCCTCTACTTCCAACACCAGCCAGCGACGTTCTATCATCGAACCACCACAAATCTATGAATATAACTACATCAGAGAAGCCTACAGTGAGTGGCAAGAAGCCCCCAAAATCCTGAAGCGATCTCACGACCACCAGAAAACAGATCAAACTTACTAATGAAAAATGAGAACCCATTGGGATTATCTGGAAGCTGATATAAACAAAAACAAGCTGCCCCAATGCTATCAACCGACTATCCTACGACTGTCTCGATCCACATATCCAAGATACCAGGCTCTTCCAGGCCGCACACCCCCAACCGCTGGGTTACAGGGTGGCGCGACCCGCCGCAACTCCGACCCGCATCGTCCTAATACCAGCTCGTGGTTAACCACTGGAGTCTGGACTGCCTTTCACCCTCGACAGTTCCCCGAATCTCTCTACCAGGCCTCTAACCCCCGCATACTCAGGTTACAGGGCAGCACAACCAAACCCCAACTCCGACCAGCGTCGTTCTGACAGCGGCCAACCCTAACCTTATGGACATAATGACGATAACCCACCATCGGATAATCTGCTGAAAACACCACGACAACTAAGGCTTCGAAATGTCCGGCTTCCTCCATGCACCGGTCGTGCTCAACACCCCCATATGAACACTCTCCCTGACTCCCCTCCGACAAGACTTATCACAGCGGAGCCACCATCTCCGTTGCTGCTATGCCCTATTTCAGTCCTACCGACTGACCCCCTCGCTAGCAGGACGCATCACCTCCCTCCCACTACTAACCTTTCTCAAACAGGAGTGTATGACAACGACTTGTGCAAGAACAAAACACTATAATACCGTTCTCAGACTAGTCGAAACATCAGGAAAAACAAAATTCAACAAATTCACGAGACCATTGAAGTTCTTAAAAGTTAGAGATCACTATTCAAGATCAGAGACGAGGCTCTGATTTACGATCGTCAATATGAAAATAACAAATCAAGAGTTATTCAGAAATTTTGGAGATCATTCATGATCCCACTGTTTTGAATCAGGTTTGTGGATTATTCTTCACGAGTTCATTGAGAATCTAAAAACATTATTCGAGATGAGAAGCGAAACTCTGATTTACGATCATCAACGTGATAGGATCAAATCATAATTATTTGGAAAATTTTGAATTCGTTCATGAATCCGCTGTCTTGACTCAATTAGAATTGAAAACCTTAAGCTATCCGTCATGAGAAAATAAAATAGAAAAATCCAAAAGGTTAAATTCGAAACCCAGATATTAGAATAAAAAAAATCGATTTACAATCATTTGAAAATCGAAATCAGGTTACTATCTTGAAGTTACTTCCCAAAAAACGAGATCAAAACAAAAAAAACGGAGGTTACTCAAGCCACGAAGAGCAAAACTATGGATCAAAACATATAAATTGACCTCTCATCATGAGCTGCTCCATTCTGGTGGCAGAGAATTGCAAAAAAAAATAAAAAAAATGATGTGTCTGTCTCCCCCAAACCTTCACCCCCTCCCTTATCGGCCTGAAGGCAACTCAACCATCACATGGCCACTCTCTCGGCCATAAAAAAAAGACTGAACAATAAGGACTAACGGACCGTGGCTTCACTTTACCCCTCACTTGCCACGTAGCAAGACAAAACCACCAAACCTACTGGTGACCCCTCACTAATAGTCCGGGGGAGAACAGACCTTCCATGCCCTTTGTTGCCCTTCATCACCTAACTCTTTCATTTGACACGTGACACCCCGCCATTCATAGCTCTGATGATGATGCTGGCAGCCCATACCCTTCGCAACCCTTCACAAGCAGCCTCTTCGTAGTAGCCTCATCCTCTACGCACGATGCATCACCCTTACCGCCATCCTTCCTATCATCATCCCTTCACCCAAAACCTCTCAACCACCACCTCACACCACCCCGAATTCACTCCCCCCTGCACCGCACCTCACCGCCACTTGTTGTCGTCCAGCGCCGCTTGATTTGACTTCGCGCTGCTCCACCGCATGTCACCGCTCGGCGCCACTCGGCCTGACTGTGCGGGCAGGGAGCAGCGCTCCCGGCCGCGCTGCGCCCCCCAGTGTGTCAGGGTGGAGGCAGGACTACAGTCACAAAATGAGTTATAATTGCACTATGGGGCAAGATACAGTTTGCAATCGCACTTTGGCCACCCTACTTGGCCAGAAAGTTGGGTTGTATACATTGCCCGAACCGCAATTGTAAACTGTATCTCGGCCCATACTGCAATTATAACTCGTTTTTGTGATTCCCTTGTAGTTTCCCCTTTTATGTAGGAATCTGCGGTTTTCACACTAAGCCTTCTGCGCTGCCTCCTACCTCTAGATCTGCCTGGTATGTTTCCCACCGAAAGAATAAAATATGCGGCTTGCATGCAGCCGCAACGTCCCGGGCTTAACCTCAGGAGCAAAATGGCTGGTGGCGCTAGCCAAAAGGAGGTTCGGATCGGTTTCTCTTGGGATGCAGGGTGTTTTCATACCCTGGAGAAAAGTGCATCTACCCTCTTCCCTCAAACACAATGCACCGTCATTTTGGTCGTACGTGACCTGAATGATAGCTCGTATACATTCATTATCAGGGTGCGTTATGTTCGGGGGAAGAGGGTACTGTGGTTCTGAACTTCAGTGGCGCTGTTTATCTCAGGCCTGCTGTCGACTAGGAGTAATAACCAACTTTTTAATTTGAGTCCGTCATTTTCTATTCATCCCAGTTTGTCCCTTACTAACGTCTTTCAGTAGAGTCACAAAATAAATTTATAATTGAACTATGGGGCAAGATACAGTTTGCAATTGCACTTTGGGCACCCTACCTGGTCAGAAAGCTGGTTATATACTTAAAAAAAATAAAAATAAAAATAAAAATCGTTTATCAACACTAGCTTAGCGCCCCCGGTGCGGGCAATGCCCGCACGTAAAAGAGCAGAGAGGCTAGTCAATCATGAACATTGTGTCAAGATCGTGATTCACCAACCACCAAACCCGCACCGGGCCGCTAAGAAGTGCGCATTAATGTTTTAATTTTCATATATACTGAGGAATATATGTATTTTTTTTTTTTAATTCAAGTAGCGGGGGGGTGGGGCTCCGCCCCCTCCCCCCCGCGCTCGCCCCCCCCCACTTCGGGGTTGGTTCCACATCATGCGGCAACTAAGAAATGCGCATAAACAGTTTTTTTTCCCTAAACAATAGTCGAAAATATTATTCTTTTTTTTTTAAACAGGGTAGACGGGGGGCTTCTCGTTGCACGTGGATCCATAACTTGCTTCACCACCCACCAAACCCGCACCGGGCCGTTAAGAAATGTGCATAAATGTTTTGATTTTCATATATACTAAGGAATATATGTTTTTTTTTTTTTTTTTAATTCAAGTAGCAGGGGAGGAGGCCTCCACCCCCCCCCCCACTTCGGGCTTGGTTCCACATCATGCGCCTGCTAAGAAGTGCGTATAAACAATTTTTTTTCTTCTAAATAATAGTCGAGAATATTAATATATATATTTTTTAAAACAGGGTACGAGGGGGGTTTCTCGTTGCACTTGGATCCATATCTTGCTTCGCGACCCACCAAACCCGCGCCGGGCCGCTAAGAAGTGCTCATGAATGTTTTGATTTTCATATATACTAAAGAATATATGTATTTTTTTTTTTAATTCAAGTAGCGGGGGGGAGGGCCTCCGCACCACCCCCCCCCACTTCGGGCTTGGCTCCACATCATGCTGCACCACACGCAAAACCCAAATTGTGGCAGCTAAGAAATGCGCATCAATATATTTTTTTTCTAAACAATAGTCGGAATATTATTACTTTTTTTTAAAGAGGGTAACCCGTTGCACTTGGATCCATATCTTGCTTCACCACCCACCAAACCCGCACTGAGCCGCTAAGAAGTGCGCATGAATGTTTTGATTTTCATATATACTAACTTATTACTAAGGAATATATGTATATTTTTTTTTATTCAAGTAGCGGGCGGGGGGGGGGGGATCCGCACTGCCCCCCCCCACTTCGGGCTTGGTTCCACATCATGATGCACCACACGCAAAACCCAAATTGTGGCAGCTAAGAAATGCGCATCAATGTATTTTTTTTCTAAACAATAGTCGGAATATTATTCTTTTTTTTTTTTAAACAGGGTAACCCGTTGCACTTGGATCCATATCTTGCTTCACCATGCACCAAACCCGCACCGGGCTGCAATGAAGTGCGCATGAATGTTTTGATTTTCATATATACTAAGGAATATATGTATTTTTTTTTTAATTCAAGTAGCGGGCACCCCCCGCCCCCCACTACGGACTTGGTTGCACATCATGCTGCACCACACGCAAAACCCCATGTGTGTGTGTGCGTATGTGCGTGTGTGTGTGCATGTGCATGTCACGTGTGTGTGCCCCCGTGTGTCTGTGTGTGTGTGCGTGTCATATGTGTGTGTGTGTGTTTGTGTTTGTCTATCATCTCTGTGTTTGTGTGTATGTGTGTGTGTGTGTGTGCGTATGTGTGTGTGAATGTATGTGTGTGTGCGTGTGTGTGTGTGTACTGTCATATTCACTATACACTCAAAAAAGTATGACTGTGCTAGACTGGAGGGGAGCGAGGCGCGGTGTGTGTTTGTGTGCGTGTGATTGTGTGCGTGTGTGTGCGTGTGTGTGCGTGTCACGTGTTTGTGTGTGTGTCTGTGTGTGTGTGTGTCTGTGTCTGTATGTCTCTCTGTCTTTGTGTTTGTATATATGTGTGTGTGCCCCCATGTGTGTGTGTGTGTATGTGTGTGTGTCTGTGTGTGTGTGTCTGTGTTTGTCTATGTGTGTGTGTATGTGTGTGTGAGGATGCTTGCAGCTGGGCTCGATCCCGATATCTGTCGGGTAAAAGTCTGGTGTGGTAACCGACCGGGCTAGCTCCTATCACAACAATGATAGGAGCAACTTTTCTATATGAAGAGCTTGCCCAGTCTATTCTCCCCCATGTCGTGGCCTTGCAGGCTCTGTGTGCCTATAGTCTTGCAGGCCCAGCCTACATGCGGCCCTGCAGGCCTCGCCTGCTTGTGGCCCTGCATGCTCAGCTGGTCGCGTGGCCTCGACATCATCCTTTCAACCCTCTGGCTCAGTGTCAACCCCGCGCGGCCTGGAAAATAAAACCCTTCTTCCTCCTGCGTCGCGGTCCTATACCCGGCGCACCCCTGTTTTTGCCTACCTAGAACGTGAATCACGCGGTGTGGCTGCTACCGCACACCCCTGCGGCCTCGTTGAGAACCGCGGACGACCGGTCGTACTGCCGACTCCAGCTGCTTCGAACAAACGTCGATGACGTCACATGTCAACGACGTCCTACATCAACGACGTCAGGCTTTAGGTCCCTAAGTTATAGGTTTGGTCTGAATAAACTTTGGCAACGTCAATCTCATCACGTTCCTCAACGAAAATGGTCGGACAGTGTCTGACCTTGAAAAACTCGGGCGGGAACCCTCACAAGGGTTTCTGTCCTGACAGCGGCCACCTGTGAGGGTGGGGGTGGCTGAAGGCGTAAGAGGGCGAGGTCGGCCCGGATCTGGGCAAGCTCGTCCTCGAGACATTGGACGTGGATCGAGCGAGGAGTGGCAGGAGGAAGAGTGGAGGAAGTGGATGCACAAGCGGCGCAGGGCATCCCTGAGGGGGGAGAGTCAGGTGGCGCTGCGGTCGTGCAAAGGGGAGGGAGAAGCGGGGCACCCGGAAAAGCTGAGACCATGGTAGCGGGTTGTGGTCCCGTAGCCGTAGTGACTGGAATCTGGGCGGTTGCGCCTGTAGATTGAGGGAGGGCCTGACTCGTGGCGGCCGTCGTGCTAGGGGCGTGGACGGTCACCAAGATCGCCGGGTCGGGGACGACAGAGGAGGAAGCTCCGCCGTGACCACTTTGTCGGAGAACGGGGGACCCGGACTGGGAGCTAGGAGAAGAGAGGGGGTGAGGAGAGGAAGGACGACCAGTGTCCTGGAGTTGCCGCATGCCGGCGGCAATGGTCACCACCTGCGCCTGTAAGGGCGCGAGTGTCGCGAGTGTCGCGTGGATGGGCGCAAGGAGGGAGGTGAGGAGGGTGTGCAGATCCCCCTGGGGCTGGTGGCTTTGGTCCGTCGGCACGGGTGTGGAGCCCTGTGTCGTGGTCGTCATCGCATCGGCGGCGTGTGACACACCGTCGGCCATGGGGAGGTGACGGGCCGGACTGGAGGGGGTCAGGAGAGGTCCACGTGAGCGGAGGGCGTAGGGGGGGGTCCGCGGTAGAAAGTGGCGGACAACACTAGCAAGGCTAGCGCGGGCGCCGTCAAAATGGGAGGGGTGGTTCGGGTCCAGGGTGCCTGAATAGGAAGGGGGAAGTAAGGGGGGGGTTGAAGAACCATAAA
>BFEA01000323.1:840355-850864 GCA_003427395.1 Chara braunii | reverse complement strand
ATCAAATACGAAAAATAAATAATATTAATGAAAATAAGAAAAAATAAAACGATAATGAAATTATTGTGTGTGCGAGCAAGTTTTTGGCACCACCATCTTTGGCGATTTTTCATTTTTTTTTGGCTTTGTCAAATGTCATAAAATTTTATACATATGTATCTTACATAATAGAGAACCTACAAATAAAGTTTGAAAAAATGATAATTTTTTTCAGGCCCCGAAATAAAGGGAAAACAAAAAGTGAAAAGAAAAAAAAAACAAATTAGTAAGTGGGAAACCAAGACAGGTAGCTTACATAACAGAGAACTCACAAAAAAAACATCAGAAAACAATAATAATTTTTAGGTATCAAAATATTTTTTTGCGGGGTCCGAACCCCTTCGAGTTCGGGCCCTGTACGGGGACCCGAACGCCCGAACGTTCGGGGGTCAGCTTAGGGGCCTCCGTACGTTCGGCCTGGTAACTTTGTATATATATATATATATATACTAGCTCAGCGCCCGCGGTGCGGGCGGTGCGGGCAATGCCCGCAAAAATAAGAAATGTTGTAGGGCACCTAACACAAACCACTCACATAAACTGAAGCAGACTTAAAAAAAAAAATTTGAATCACAGGGTAATAAAGAACAGCCCAAAACTGGCTACGAAATCTGAGTTTAACTGACGAAAAAGAAAAGTGACAAATTGAAAATTCAATTTAAATCATAAAAAAAGAAGTAGGAGGAAGGCCAAGAAGAGACAGAGACAGACAAAGAGAGATAGAAAGAAAAGAAAAGAGAGAGACATAAAGAGAGAGAGAGAGAGAGAGAGAGAGAGAGAGAGCAACAAAAGAGCAAAGAATAAAGAAACACGAACACAAGTATACAAAGAGAAGAAGTTTAATATGAGGATTTATCGTTCCATTAAAGTTAGCAAGTGTCCGCAATATGGTCAAGGCACAATTATTGCGTAATGGAATCCACCTTGACATAAAAAAACGCAATAATATCAAATCAAAATTATTTTCCCCCCTCTCTCTCTCTCTCTCTCTCTCTCTCTCTCTCTCTCTCTCCCCGCCCCCCCATTTATTTCTATCTCTCTTCCTATCTCTTTTGTAAGGGCAATTGCTTAATCAAAACCGAAACTGACCATAAAAAAATCTGCCATTAACGCAACGCCTAGATGACCGCCCAATCAACATCTCTCACTTCCTATTTCTCTTATAAGACCAATCAACTTCCTTCACTGAAACGGTACTCTTGCAACACTTCACGAATAGAAACTTGTTGCAACATTTTCAGACGATACTTCTCAAAAGTTTTGAATCGACCCTGTCTTTGTCGATTGTAATCGAGACGAATTGCAGCATCCGCACATCTCCAAGTGTTCATGCTTGTATTCAATTCCGCTGTTGCTTCAACAATATATTGCACCCTGTGAGAACTGTCAAGATAGGACAGATGTGCAAGTGTCTTTTTGGGACCAATAGACTCAAGAGACTCATAAACGGAAATGTTAAAATTAGAAGAACTTGGTTGTTCCAAGGGTCCTGTATGGACATGAAGATGGTCTGTTGATGGCGTAATAGCGGGCACAACACAACTGACAGGAGACGGAGTAGCTGTAGCGGTCGGCAAAGCAGAAACAACAACAGAGGTAGTGACAATTGGCGTTGACATATTGGATGGTGAAGCATAATCCGCAAGACGTTGAAAATTTGGAGGAGATGCTGCTTGAAGGGGGAGTCTACGGACCGAAACGCAATGAGGAGTAGAAGAAGCAACCACGGGAGGAATCCTTTTGAGAAGCTGCTGTATCCGTGCATATCTATGAAAGGGTTGGGGAATGGGCCCTTCTGTTGGACAATGTGGCAAATCAAATGTCATCCTACTAATCTCCTTATTAGAGAGAGCAATATACTCATCGGTCAAAAGTGAATTCAACATGGAAGAAGCCTCCAAATCCGAAACATTCAACGGGTTTGAAGGAAGAGCCTAAAGGGATTTTCGTTGCAACCGCATATTAGTGAGTTTGTTTCTTTTCCACTCGAGGAAGTTTTTTTATATTCGTCCATCTTTTACGACTGTGGTACTTTTGACAAACATTTCAAAAAGCAGCTCAGTCAAAATATTTTGTACGTCAACCTTCTTCGCATCCTCGAACCATTTCCCAAGGTAAGCACGCGAATTCAGAGCATGGATTGCGGGTTCATGCTTATCGTCGGACACCACAATAACACCCGCACGTGGCACAAGCATCTCTTTCGCGTCCACTGCGTCGAGATTGCGAACACGAATCACGAACACGTGCACGTCCAGCGAGCGGTGCAAAAAATTCAAGAGATGCAAGTGCCTTAGTAGGGAGTTGATTTATCGCTCTTAAAATCTGAGTTCCCGTTTCATGAGCAACCGGTTGCCGTTCCACCCGATTATTATTAAGCGTAGGCTCGAAAACTCGGGGCGAATCCAAAACATTACTTTTCGCACGACGGCTCATTTTTCTCACCAATGTAGATTCAACCAAGTCTCCTTTCGAATCATCAGTAACGTTATCATCCTCGAGATCGCGAAATGTAAGGTTAATAGGCCTACCCGACTGACCTCTATGCGAACCATCCCCATCAACATGACAATTGTCAGCATCCCCCTCCACAACTATTTTCTTAGCATCATCAAGGGTATTCTGTTGAGAACGTTCACGTTCAACCTCACGCAAAACAGGATGATCATCCCGAGTATGTTCACTTCCAAGATTCACCGACATCTCATCATTCTCACTTTTCTTCGACTTCTCCGAATGTTTGGCGCCAGCTTTCGAAGTAATATTCGTATCATACTGAGTGGTATTGCTGGTTGCCATTGCTTTCCTCTTAGCACGAGTGTCATACTTATGCGGCATTCGGGAGTCGCCTGCAAAGAAAGAATATGGTCGAATTATTTGGAATGTCCAAAAGTTCTCATCCCAAAAGTTCATGATATACAATATTCTTCGTAAAAAAATTCTTATCAGGCAACGCAACACGGATGTTGTTGGGATGACCAACACGCGACAAAGCAACATACAGTTGGCCATGTGAAAAAACCGGTTTGCGTAGCCAAACCCCAACACGTGATACCGTTTGTCCTTGCGACTTGTAAATCGTTACAGCAAAAGCAAAACAGACTGAAAATTGTTTCCTAAACCATTTGAACCCAGTAGTCTCACCATCGCTTGTTAGATCAATCTTGCGGATTAGTGTTCTTTTACGTGTGTGCATTATTGTCACTTCCAACAAATCATCATTAACGATCTTTTTCAGAATCAGCCTTGTGTCATTGCAAAGTCCTTGTTATGGTGATAAATTTCGCAAAAACATCAGAGGTGCACCAATTTTTAAACGCAGCTTATGAGGTGGAAGGCCAGATTCATCGAGAGAGTTTAAAAACTCCCGCTCAATACCAAGCCCGGTATCATCTGAATCAGGATAATCAACACAGAAAAGTTTACGTACCTCCCCAGGGAAGTTGTCAAGAACACGGTTGTTGACAGAACCGGCATCGTCATTAGTAAAGCATAAAATTAATCGAGGCAAGAAATACTCGGCGTCACCCACATAGTTGGACACATCATCAAACGTATTTTCAGTCAGTTGATGAATCTCAAAAAGTTTCCACAAAGGAGACGTTTTCATGGACGCAACAATCTGTTGCGCTCGCTATCCATGTTTCACAACGGGTAAAACCTGTCTAAAATCCCCAGCGAGAAGTAGAACTTTCCCACCAAATGGCACGTCATTGTTACAGAGGTCCCGAAGTGTAATGTCAAGAGCTTCCAAGTGAAACTTGTTACTCATCGAAGCCTCATCCCAAACAATCAAGTCGGCACGGCGGATAAGTTTCGCAAGATCACTTTGTTTCGCAATCAAGAAGGGACGCGTGTTATCAGGTTTCAAAGGTGCGGGAAATCGGGAGTGAAACGTTCGGGCCCCCGTTAAAAGAGTCGCCGCTATGCCACTGGACGTGACGGCCAGTGCAATCGCAGAAGGGGACCTGATGCCCGCCAAAATAGTTTCAATGCAAAAAGTTTTTCCTGTTCTAGCCGGTGCATCGACAAAAGCACACAACGGTCTTTTCTCTTGCACAGCCCGAACAACTCTTTCCACCAACACTCGTTGATGTGGACGAAGACGTCGAAAATTAGAATCATATTTGCGTCGCATTTGAATCGGATCATACGATATCTCGTCATTTAGAATTGAGGATACGGTTCTGTTCTCGTAATGTCTTATTATGTTCACAGCAATTGTTTCCCAGTCGGGTATTGGGTAATAAAGGCAGAATTTACGGATGTTTTTTCCAGACTCCTGTAAAATATGGTCAAGATGGAATAACACTAAGGATTGCAAAATATACGGCGACACAATTTCGTTGCCCGCACGATATTGAAAATCATCACACATCTTATCCCAATGTCGTTCAAAGAAACGGACCGGATCGTTCACAGGACCAAACGCGAGAAGCATAGCAAATATTTTACGAACTTCTTCAGGCATGTAATGCGCCGCAGCTGTATCGATGCATTGATCGTATGCATCGTCTGTTTGCAAAAGGCCTAATCAAACACACACAGATCTGAAAGAATCGTATTCGACTCCATCTACCGTACGAATTTCGGCAAAATAGCGCACCCCACGAGAATGTTCATGGTTTAACAACACACGCAGATAGAATTATTCCCCTTCGGTGATCCTCACGTGATGCAACCGGGATATCTTTTCGAAGGGACCCCCGTTGAGATCACGCTTTCTTCGGTTCCACTTCTTATGTTTGTTATCCCATACATGAGTATTAATGATTTCTGCGTAAAGAGGAAACTCCTCTTTAAGAGGAAACTCCTCTTTAGGAACACCTTCATTCAAAGAGTTGTGTTTCATCCATGCCGTCGATCTCGTTTTCGGGGGTTCATGCGAAATAACCTCGTGCTCGGTGCCAGGTTCGAATTGCACTTTTTGTATGTTTTCGAGATGCACGGGCAATCTTTCCACCGTGGGCCATTGTTCCTCAACGTCAAACTCAAATAGACGCCATTATGCTTTGCATGCACCTGCAGCACGCATTTCTTGATACAATTTAACTTTGTCGATGGGCGCATTATTATCCTGCTCGCAAACCATAGCACGATCGGACCTTTTGTACATGTACTTATACACGTACTTGCACGCCTTGATGTTAGCACAGTATTCAATATTTAAGTGACAATTAAACCTCATTAGCAAGTACGGGTTATACGGGACTACACGCCGATTATCGTAAACGACACCATTTTGAACAATCGTAAAACCACCGTCACTTGGTTTCCTTCTCCTATACGAAGGGTATGTTTGCTCGTCTTTGAATGTTGTTGTGGAAATGAAGTCTTTCAGAAACCCTTTTGAGCATTCTTCGTCCTCCGTACACGAAGCGTCACGTTTCTCCGCACCACAAATCCCGTGCAACATGAATTTGGTCACCCTTTCTCTCAATTCCCCTTCCGGAGGAATCTCGGCACACACCACATTGTCAACAGCATCTGCATCCCGAATTTTATCATCCAGATACAAGATGACCAATATATGTGCGTGTGGTTGACCCCTTTTTTGAAACTCCACCACATACAACATTCCACTCACCCTACCAAAGATCCGTTTCTTCTTTATCTCATTAATCAGTTGTGCAAGATAACCCTTGAACACTCGTGCGAGAAGATCCAACCTGTCGTTAGGACATTGACCTGGCAACAGGGCTTGTTTGATTTCCGGCCAATTTGTGTTGTACGTCATAGTGATGAAAAAATCCGGTTTTCCTTATCGTCTCACAATTGTTATGCTGTCGTGATATCTTTCACTCATATATCAAGGCCCCCCAGTGAACGTTGACGGCAAAACCACTTTTGTCCCAATATCGTCACCACGTTGATTTTGTTGCACAGCATCGTGTAAATCCTGATAATACTCCGAGCGCAATTCTTTTTGGTGGAATCTTACCCATTTTAAGCGGAGGGATTCGACTTTAGCATACGCTATGCAACAAAACTCATAGAAGAGACGTGCTGCATAAAGGAGGCAAGGCCTTTCACTATCGCGCTCGTGAAGGTGAAATGCATAGTACTCCTTGGCACTAAGTCCTGGCGGCCATCCAGCCTCCGAGGCACGTCGGACAGACCAACTATCAATTCCCTCTGGGAAAAGTAAAACAAACCTTGAGCAACCGTGCGGTCGAGAACATTCTGGAACCACAACTGTCTGCCGCTCACCAGAAAGAGGAACACGCAAACGAATCTGCAACTCACGAGGAAGGAGTTCATCGGCCATCAGAAAACATACCTCATGTAGACCCATAGGAAGGTTATAACGTCTTGCATGTTCCTCTTCAGGCACAACATCCGGATTTATGACCAGCTTCCTCTCATTCAAGGCTTCCTGAGGAAGGTCAGCAACCGTCATAAAGTCCTTCACGTAATTGTTACATTGTTGTAGCAATTCGTGAAACCTTCTCAATATTCGTTTCGCTCGATCAAGTTCGGCATCAGGTGTACGTGCAGGTAAGTTAAGGAAATCCACTCATTGATCAATCGCATCGTCCAAACGTTGAGGATCGTGCAAGTATAGTTGCGCAAACTGAGGACGTTCTCCTTCCCCGACAGCCAATGCACCGATACAATGAAAGATTGGACCTTGAGCTCGAAGTTGACCCTGAAATCCTTGAATACCATCGCTCGGCTGCTTCAACCGCGAGGATGCGAGGGATAAACTATTATTAATTATCCTCGCATTGTTTCGAAGGAATCAACTGTCGGAACTTTGAGATGTCCAAAGGGAAAGAATCTCATGCTCCGGCGAGCCTTCGCAAGACCATTCCCATAAAGGACAATATTTTTTACCTTTTCGGCAACACATCTTCGTCGATTTTGTTTCATGATGCCACAATTTAGCACCACAATGCTTACACAGATCTCGACTGCCAATGCCGAACGGTTCAACAGTGCTACCATTCCCAAAAATCACTACAATTTTCTCAATCGTCGCATACGTTGTTCCCACAGGTGCGGATGGCAGTGCATTAAGACCAGGAGCCGGAACATCATACAAATCATTCATTTCTTCATCGCGACTATTTGGTTCACTTTCTTCATGATATTTCATTGAATTTCGATTTCTCACGGATGGATTTTGCGATTGCCTTGCTCGTGAAAATGCACTCTACGAGTGTCTCGCCCGAGAAGATTGACTCCGCGATTGTCTCTCAGGAGAAGATGCACTCCTCGATTGCGCAGAGGCGCTAACTCGAATCTCTCGAAGGATATTCATAGCGAACAAACTTCGTCTCACACCCCGTATAAAATTTTTATGAGCACGCATATCTTCTTTTCTCCTATGACTCTTAAGCGCAACTCTCAATGCACGCATACGTTTAACATGAACATTTGGTCGTCTTCCCTGGTTTTTCGTTCGTTTTGAAATTATACGTGACGTAGAACATGGTTCGTTCACATTCATTCTATCGACTTGTTCCATTCGTTCACCAACCTGTACAGTACTTTTAACAACTATTGCACTTGCATCATAGCCCGATGACACATGGTGAGGCATCGACGACAACGATCCAAGTTCCAAACGACGCACGACTTTATTTGCACGGACCTGTCGAATTAATAACATACGGTACCGTCGGTTGCGCCTTGAACGAATCGGTTTCCATGATAATAATATTTTCCGTCGATTATGAAATCCAACAAAATTTCTAATCAACGTGTTCGGCGAATTCGGCGGGGTCGTGCCAGCAGAAGATGGATTTGCATGAACATCCGTCAAAGGAGAACAAACATTACTCTCCACAATTTTTTGTGGGACATCGGCAGTCAATGTGGATGATGAACAATTGTGCACATGTGCCGAGTTCAAGCGAAAATTATCGAGTAAAACGGATCTTTCGAAAATCGAAACAGGATTTGCATTTATTGAAACATCAGTACGAATTTCAAGTGGACATTCACTTTGCAAGGCCATAGAGAGATTTCTAGGATAACTAATGTGATCCGTACCAACATTATTATCTTCTCGACTCATTCTGTTGAAAAACACGAGGCTTGTGAAATCATTCGTCGATGGAATTGATTGTCGAAAAGACAGAGACCTATCACTACATTGTTCTTCATCAGAACAACAAGAGTATAATCTTGACTTACCACCGGTTGTTTATCTCTCCTGCGAGCACTGCGAGCAGTTGGCTCACATACAACACCTACCGGCTGTAATAAAGACCTCCGGGTTCGACGATTTTGGGAACGTGGTCGTCCGCGTTTGCGGTGTTCGTGTTGTGATGGCATTGCCGTCTCACTCGTAGAGCGACAGAGAGTAATATCCGAACCTATACGCAGTCCCAATCCATGGTTGGATGAGGAAGAAGGGCCCTCGAACGGCGACAAACCGACTTGACTTGGAACAATGGAAGGACACGGAGTACATTTTGATATTATCGGCGAGGACACCGATGGATCATTAACAACCCTTTCGAAAGGCCGATGGCGTTTTCGACGCTTCCACGGAACATGCAAGGACCTATCCGCAGGTGAACAGAAGGTTGGAATGGTGGATAGATTACTATTGGTTGAAGTGTCACATGGGTCTTGGTCCTCTGCCAAATTAATGGGCACGTACGTATGTATTTGTGTATGGGCACGTCACGATGGATAGGAGGAGTAAGATGCATATAGACAACCAGAACGAAAAAAATACAGCTCAAAATATCCATATATAGATGTAATTATATGAAGAAGAGTAATATAGTGTCAGTTAGAAAAGAGAAAAAAAAGAAAAACAAAGAAGACATAGTGCAACACAAAGAACGCAGCAAAACCGCAAAGCACAGACGATAAAAAAAAAAGGAGTCAGTTCATTTTTATTTTTTTTCAACGCGTCTATCGAGGGTAATCAATGTTAATTCACATCGGAATTTATTCATACAGGTGCACTTTCATGTTCAGGTGCATTTTCATGTTCTAGCAAATGTTTAATCGGGACCGGAACTTCTTTGAACTCCTATTGAGGTTAATTAACATGCCTCCTATTTTTTTCATATGCCTCATTCGTTTCTTATGTTCGATTTATGACCCTATACACCCCTTAGTATTTTCAGGGCCCCATGCAATAGAGTCATACGTAGCTCGTCTATCCACGTTTGCCCTTTGTCATTCTCCGGCAGGGCTCACTTTCCTGTTCGGATAAATTTGTCACTGGGATCGAAACTTTTTTTGACTCCAATCCACCATAATTGCAGCCAGCCTTAGGTAACCTAAGTCAGTCATCCGTCCACAAAAGATTTGAAAAAGGTAACATGTCTTCGCCGACCTTTCCAAGCCCCGATCGCTAGGAAGTAGTCCGTAGTACCCATTCTCCTCGACTGAGCACGAGGCCCAGATCTCAGAAGTAGGCGTTGGCTCCACCACAACAACATTGCACCACCCCCATAAATGGATCTATGCGGCGTACCGCACCTCCCCCCAGCCAGCCTCGAAGGTCGTGGATCTAGGAAGAGCTATTCCTAGCGATTGAGGTCGGGCAAACCGTTGATGACCTCACCTTTCTTCTCCTCTTTTGCTTGGGTGACTTTGATGAAATAGGAGCAAAGGGGGTAGAGAACATGACCTTTTGGAACAGGTCTAGTTGAGAGGAGGTCATTCGGGATAGCATGGGTGTCTTGGGAAAAAAACTACGTTTATTGTCATCTTTATTCCTTCGTATCGGATTGGTTCCTTCTCCAATATTCATTCGAAATACATGGTGTGACCCAACCCTCCCAATAACAGTTCATTTGCTTCACATAAGTGCCTAAGTATTTTCAGCGGCCCATATAGACCAATCATACGTACCTTGATTATTCTTGAGCGTCCTTTGCTTTCCTTCGATACCGTTTACTGGAAGGCGGCCTTTGCTTTCCTTCGATGCTATTTACTGGAAGGCGGCCTAAGCGCTTTAGTATTTTAGCCGCCCCACGTAGCACACTCATACGTACCTTGTTTATTCTTAAGCATCATTTGTCTTCCTTCGAGACCGTCTGCAAGAAGAGGACTTAAACTTATTATTTCGTTTTCTATTATGATTAAGATTTTTTTGTCATAATTATTCACCAACTTCACAATCTTTCTCCGTATATATTTTTTTTTCCCAATCTTGTTATTGATTTTAATCCGTCTTTAATATTATCCCATTCTCATACTTTAAAGGATACTCACCTGTTTTTTTTTTCAGGAACAAGAAGAACAGTATAAAAGTGAACACAGAGAACAGAACAATGTTGATTTTTTTTTTTTTTAAATGTCAGTCTCTAAAGAATAACATAATAATGTTTATAACAATGAACACATATAACATGAGATAACATATGAACAAATGACTAAAGCAACCTTTATTTTTATCCATCAACAATATTTTCATTCAATTGCAAAAATAGTTGTCAAAGAGGGAATGTCGAAACAAATAGAAGAGAGAGAGAGAGAGAGAGAGAGAGAGAGAGA
>BFEA01000323.1:805134-818715 GCA_003427395.1 Chara braunii | reverse complement strand
TTTTTTTTTTTTTTTTTTTTTTTTTTTTTTTTTTTTTTTTAACGAGCCTTGCTTATGTCTGTTCGCTAGGGTAAGGATTCTGAAGAAAGGGCCAACCTTGAACGAAAGCGACTGGGTAGGGATCAGGGGATGTGCAGATAGGGTAGGAAACATGGTGGTATCTGGCCGACCGGATGGAGAGGTGTTGGTGAATCTCTTTAAAATCAGGAGTAAAAACAGACTGGTCAGGACGGACCCGGAAGAGAGAATGTGGTTTAAAGAAGAGGAAATCTTTCAAATCAGGGTGCTAAAGGAAAGAGAACAGTGGTGGGCGTACAAACCTGACACCTCGATTGCACATCTAGCCTTTGATCCGGCCTTTTGGGTCTGGACCACCCAGCTGTGCAGAGGCAAGACAGGAAAACAACAGATCTAATAAACTGTTCGAACCCTGTCGCCCCCTATAGATCAGCAATCTCATACCCTAAGTCCCTGACTAGCCCCTCCCAGACATCGCCTACCAGTGTCTCCCACCAATCCCTGGAGTTTTTTGTGTAGCCTTTTTCCAATTATTTTCTTTTTCCACCGCCTTGTATTTTTTGTTGGCAACCAATTCAACTACCTGTCAAATCTGTGCAGGACGGCCTTTCAGGCCTTTTTTATTGTCATTATAGTATTACAGCAAACCCCATGGCAGCCAAATATGTGTTCATGCCTCACAAAAAAAAAAAGAAAAAAAAAAAAAAAAGAAGGAGGGAACATGCTGGGCGTGCAGCCGGCCTGCAGGTGGGCGATACCAGCCAGGGGTCAGCCGGTAGGATCAGAGACTACGCTATCTGGACCAATCTCTGTTCACCCCTCCAGTCCCCTCCCCCTACGAACATCAGCAGTGTCTGATCAATGCTGATTGGGGGACCCAGCGGGCTATCTCTGAATGGTGGACATTTCTTTCCTAAAGAAGCATGTCCAAGGAGGTACATGAGGCAGTTAGGGATTGAACTCATGACCTCCTGAATGCAACTTGTGTGCCTGACCAACTGACATATGTCGCTGACTTTTCCCAAATGTGCAGCTGACTTCCCCAACCCCAATTTCTTTTTTTTTTTTTTTATTCTTTAAGCCCAACCAATTCACTTACCTGTCGAATCTGGACAGGGCGGCCTTCCACACCGTCTTTTTTGTCATTGTTATATTACGGGGAACCCCGTAGCAGCCACATCCATGCTCAAGCCTCCAATGAGGGAACATGCGGGAGCTGCACCCACTAGCAGGTGCATTACCTGCTACGGCGCGTGGGTGATACCGGCCAGGGGTCAGCCAGTAGCATCAGGACTGAGCTTCTTCAATGGGCCAGTCACTGTTCCTCCCCTCTGGTCCCCTCCCCCTATGAGCATCAACAGTCTCTACTCAATGCCACTTGGGGGGACCAACGGCATATCTCCAGGTGGTGAGAACTAAGCTTGCTCAGGAAGGTACATGAGGCCAATGGGGATTGAACCCAAGACCTCCTGAATGCCACTTGTGTGCCTTACCAACTGAGCTAGGCCGCTGGATGACCCCTAAAAATTCTTAGGGGCTGGAGACATTACCTACATATAAAGTTAATAACTGTATTGAATGGTATTGAGGAATGAACAGGGACCACTTTCTTTTATTCGTTTTTCAAGAATGCCGAAAAATGATAACCCACCTAAAACAAAAGGAAGAAAACGGGACCGTCCGATGGGTCACAATCCGCGGCAAAGTGGGATGTCACAGACTCAGACACTCCCCTCTTTATATCTTATCCCGGGGGGGCGGTCCTATGGTGTCTGAATCTCTACGTGTTCTCTGCAGAGATGCAAAAAAGAAAAAAGAAAAAAAAGAAAAGAAAAAAAAAAAAGCAGATGAATCACGATTTTGTGCACCTGTCGGCAAACACGTCCAGAATCCAGATCCAGGTGTTAATTCCAATCCTCTTTGCGACTGGCAGTGGGGCCTGAACCTGGTGCTACTGGAACCCTGCTCCAGATTACTCTATTTCTGAAGTCATCATTATATCTCTCTGTCTTTCTGTCTGTTGGTCTGTCTGTCGGTCTGTCGGCTGCCCGTTTGCCTGGTGGGCAGGTGGATGGACGTGTGTGTGTCTGGAGAGAGAGAGAGAGAGAGAGAGAGAGAGAGAGAGAGAGAGAGAGAGAGAGAGGCCAAGGACCGTGAGGGCATCAGAAGGGCAGCTGTACCTTTCACTCCCCCTGAACATGTATTCAGCCCTTTCTTCCTGGTCTGATATAGCCATTATTGGACACACACACACACACTCGAGTATCTGTTTGACTATTTCAGCGCGTACTAGGCGGGTGAACGGTCTGAAGTACTACACACCTTGGCACAACTTTGAGAAGATGGAAGCGAAGAGTTAAATTCAAATCCTTTTTTTTTTTCTTCTGTTGAGCACGTTGGTTGTGGAGCTTCTGCATGACATTGTGCTAATAGGAGCAGGCATCCACATTAGCACCACTTGGATAGACCGCTCCATTCCATTGATGGGGAGCTGCACAGCCTGCACGTGCTGGAAAATGGCTCCACTGTCCCAATACAGACATCATCATTTTTCTTTAGACATGGATCATAGTCAGGCTAACACTTGTAGTTTCTCAGACCCCAGTAAGAGTCCATTTCAGGAATTTTCTGATGAGTTTTCTGAATGTACTGGTTATGGGACGCTGGGCCCGGTTCCCAGTTCATGCCACTTTGTGAGGGATATGGTTGTATCTATGGGACGCTGGACCCGGTTTCCAGCAGGTGCTGCTCCCCACCAATAGATGGAGCTGTGTTAAAAAAAAAAAAAAAAAAAAAAAAAAAAAAAAAAAAAAAAAAAAAAAATTCGGACCAAAGAAATGGGAAAGAAAAAAAAAAAAAAAAAAAAAAAAAAAAAAAAAAAAAAAAAAAAAAAAAAAAAAAAAAGAAAAAAAGAAAGAGCAGTTGATCCTTTGTAACCTTTGTGAAATCTGTCTACTCTCAGCACGTACTGCAGCCCAGATGGGACAGCCAGGGTCCCTTCTCTTTTTTTTGGTGCGCAGGGACAAATTTAGGCTCGGCATCAATAGCTGGGCGGGGTACTGGTGGTTTAAGCTTGTTGACAGACTGACATAAAAGGAGGGCTCCCTTTGCTCCCTGGATTTTCCTTTCCCTTGGACTTGGGATCTATCCTTTGTCTTTCTTTCTTGGGAAAATTTCCAACATGCCCTTTAAGGTTCGATATACTTGCGACATGCCCCTCTGACGACCGACTTACCCTGTCGTGGCCCTCTAACAACAGTTGAAGTTTCTGAAAAACCTATGGCGTCATTTGGGCCTGAAATTTGTTCAATATGCCCCTACCCGTACCGGATCCAAATTTCCAGTATGTCCCTGCTGGATTGCCTTTGAGTACCAGCTGAAAAAAAATCCATATGCCCCTAACTCTACCGTGCATCTTTTCAGCATGCCCCTGTGGCCGTTGGCGGCACTCGCAGCTGCCACACGCGCCCGCGCGCGCGCGCGCGCGCGCGCTCGAGAGAGAGAGAGAGAGAGATTAGGCTGATCTTACACTCAATCCACATGCAAATTCATACCACAATGAGTAACTACTCTCACCAAAACCCTAAGTTGTTTTTCACATAAGTAGTTCATTGTTTCTCAATTAGATACACCTCAATACCTTAACTTACTTTATGGCATAAAGACTAGACCATTCAACTTAGAAACAATGTCCAATCTTGCTTTATTTATAAACAAAACACAAGGCATAGTAAAGTTGTTTTCTTCATTAGGCATATGACCGAGCCATTCAACTTGGAAACCCTGCTTTGTCGGCCCTGTCCATTTAATGGCTGGAAATTAGAAGTACTTCTCTGATCCTGTTATGTTCAACAGTGGTATAAGACTGAGTCATTCAACTTAAAAGCAATGTTCAGCCTGCCTAAGTATTTCGCTATTTTCTTAACTTCATACTCTTTTCCTTTACGATAGGCTATAGTCAGATCATTAAACTTCTAAACCCTGTCTGACTAGCTTTGTACTGTGCCCCCGACCCCGATACGATCCTACCCCCCCTAACCTTTTGCCAATCCCTCCTCCACCCCTCTCTTTGCGTGCTCACCCTCGGTGCCTCCCCCATCCCTATCCCCTTCCCATCGCAATCACCCTCGGCGCCTTCCCCAAACCGATCCAGTCTCCTCCCCCGTCCCCATCCCTTTTCCATCGCAATCCCGCTGCCCTCACCGTGATGCCTCCTCTGAACCAATCCCGGTCTCGCCCCTCCACCTCGCTCCCCTTCCACCCCTCCCCTCCCCAGTCCCCATCCCCTTCCCATTGCGATCCCGCTGCCCCCACCACGCCGCCTCCCCCCGAACCGATCCCCGTCTCATCTCTCCACCACGCCCCCCCTTCCACTATCCTCGCCCATCCCGATCTCTACACACGGACTCCCCGTTCGCGTCCTCACCCCTCCTGACCTCCTGACCTCCCCGATCCCGACTAATCCTGCCCCCTCCTCCCATCACCCCATCAAACCTCGTCACGGTCCCGACCCCCCACCTGCCCAACCGACCCTGCCCGATTCTCCGACTTATCCCCCCCCTAACGACCCCCTCACCATCCCGATCACAACACACCGACTCCCAGTCCGCGTCCTCACCCTTCCTGCCCCTCACCTCCCATCATCCCATCAACCCCCGTCACGATCCCGACTCTCCATCACCATCCCCATCGCTACACACCGACTCCCAGTCCGCGTCCTTACCCCTCCTGCCCCTCTCCTCCCATCATCCCATCAACCCCCATCACGATCCCGACCCTGCCCGATCTTCCGACTGATCCCTCGCTATCCCTGGCCGTGGGCTGGCCAAGATCGGGATCTCGATCCACGCCGACCCACCCCGAGTCGGCGTCCTCACCCCTCCTGCCCCTCTCCTCCCATCATCCCATCAACCCCCATCACGATCCCGACCTTGCTCGATCTTCCGACCGGTCTCTCCCTATCCCTGGCCGTGGTCTGGCCCAGATCGGGATCCCGATCCGCGCCGACCCACCCCGATCCTCACCTCCCGGATCCCGACCAAACTTGATCTCTCCTTCCATCAACCCCGTCACGACCACGTCCCCCTCCCGGATCCCAACCAATCCTGATCTCTCCTCCCATCAACCCCGTCACGACCCCGCCCCCCCACCTTCACAACCCACCCTGCCTGACCCTCTGACTGACCCCCCCTCTCCCCGGCCCGTGGCCTGGCCCCGATCGTGATCCCGATCCAGGCCGGCCTCCTCACCTCCCCGATCCCGACCAATCCTCATCCCCGCCCGCCTCTCCGTACCCCCCATCATCCCTTCAGCCCAGACTGGCCCCGGTCACCATCCCCGGCCACCCTCTATTACTGCCTCCCAAACATGGCCAGCCTCAAGAATAAAGCAAGAAGAAGGAATGGAAACCGGAAAAGGGGGGCTCAAACAATATGGTATCAGGGGGCAATGAGGCACCACTTTTCCGACTAGAGACCCCGGGGCTAAAAGGACATCAAGGAAAATGGGATGATGGATTCAGCCCGCCAACCTCCACTATCCCTGACACCAAAAGAACTGCTAAGAGAGATGGAGAACATACAGGAGACACCCTCCACATCGTGGGCAGGAAAACTCAAAAAACTGTACTCAAGACACACTTTGTCAGTCCAAAGGGAAAAGAAGGGGGAGGATAATTTGGAAATCCCATTGGACAACCTGACAACAGCCTCGGCTTTCTTCCTTGCAAAATTCTTGGCTAGTCCTGAGGAAAAAGTAATAAGTCAAGGCGGGAGAAAACATAGAGTCAAGTCCCTTTCAAACGATACAATCAAGGAACGAGACGCTATTTACTCCCGCCATGCGAGTACATGGGTTTTCTACGATGACGCCGCCTACAAGTCCGCGAACGATAAGGTAGGATGGATCAGAAAGCGCCTGGCAACCCTCAAAGGATCTGATGAGGGGGCCAGAGACTTCTTTCTAATCCAACCTATCTCATCGAAAGTATTCACTGTCATATGCATGTTTGATTCAGACAAGCGAATTATGGACTCATGGCATAGTATTCCCTGCAGACGTTCGGAGGTACGCATCTTCTCGTGGTCCCCCCCAAAACAGCCTAAACCAGAGGAGAGGTGGGAGCAGCTTATGATAGATAACTACTGAGTGGAGTTCCGACATGTACCTATAGAAATCCAGGGTGCCTTTGTGCAGGAACTGGCTCAGAAATACGAGATCATTGACTTCATCGACCCCCCCCCCCCCCCATGTGGCCCAAAGGGATGACTACCTCATGATAGCTCTGGACGTCCCTAAGGGCCAAGTCTTTACTATCGATGATGTCATCCCCTTCCGGGTGGGAGGAAGGGATTTCAAGATTCACACGGCACACAAAACACGACCCTGGTGTTTTAAATGCCAAGCGTACGGTGACCTATCCTTGGACTCAGACTGCCCCCATCACCCGGCCAAAAGGATCCGATCCACAGGCCGTCTGCTTCGGGATCCACTTAAGAGCACGTGGTGGAGAACGGTAGACGCAGGGCATGAAGGATGGGTGTACGTGGATGAACCTCAGGAAGGGGGAGGAGTAAGGGGATGGGAATGGGAAAAAGGGGAGGCAGCAGATCGGAACACCAAACCACCCGATCACAAGATCCCTCCAAAGTCAGTAAAAGCATACATGAGCAAGGTCTCCCTCCCCCCCCCTCCCCCACCAGAAAGAACCCCGTTCCAAGCCCCGGAAAGAGCCCGAGCCCCAAGACTTCATCCCCTCAGAAGACACACGGGAGCTGTGGCAAACCCTGGCACCCAAGAACAAAGTCTCTTCATCCAAACCAACGGAACCACAGCCCACTGACACAAGCAATCGGTTCATGTCCCTAGACATCGAAATGGAAACAAGGGACCAATAGATAACAACACAACTAAAAAACCCAGTAGGTCAGGAACATCACGATCAGACACGCAAGGAAGAAGGCAAAAAAGATGCAGACGCTCCCACAAAAGAGGACAGGAGTCAAGGCATGGTGGCCCCAGGCAAAGAAAGTGAGGTGCAGGGCAGGGGGTGGGTGCCAATGTGGAGAGGAAGGGAGAGGGAGTGTCACAGCGATGCGGGGTTCTGAGTACCAATGTGGGTGGGAAGGGAGAGGGAGCGTCACAGTTGTGCGAGGGGAAATCATCCCAAGGGGCTCATCAAGTACCCGCATTGAAACAACCCGAGCGAAGAGAAGATTCGGCAGGGGCAGATCCCTTCTGGCAAGCCTTCAGACCCCAGCCAATGGATTGGGACCCGCCGACTTCCCCCCCCCCCGGACGAGGAAATGAGGGAGAGTACCCCCCAAGCCTGGGGATCGCAAGGGGGGCAGGACATTGAGCTCAGGCTAAAGAATCTGGCAGAGTGGCTGTTGGGTCAACTCCAGACCTTGTATGAGGGCCAGACAAAGAACTACTGGGACGAGGCTTACGTCCAACTCTTTTCCCTGTTGGACGAAAGCCCTAGTTTGAAACAGGCCCTCGAACAAGGCCTGGCTCCGGGAATGGACTGGCAACAGGCACTGAACAGAATATGGAATATCATACACAAGAAATTCCAGCCCCCCACAACAGATACCCCTCAACCTCCCACCACACAAACACGCAACATGGTTGAGGAGGAAGACAGACCGCCCCCCCCCCAACGGCCACTCCCGACAAGCACACAACAAGCTACACAGGATTTCCGCCCTGAACAAGGACAGAAAACAACAGCAGAAGCGGCGGGATCCAATCCATCGAAACGAACCAAAATGTGCCAGTTAATTGAAAAAGGGCTATATCAGACGAGCATATCCGCGGGGGACAAGGTTTTAGTGCTACCCATCAGGAGGACGATTGGGAAATGGGAACTGGGCTTGTCACCCGCAGAGTCCGAGGACCCATATGCCCCCGCTTACGGAGGAATGACACTCCTTGGGTGGCACATGCAAAGGGAGGGTATACTTAAAACGCGAGAGGTCAATGAGTTTATTGTTGGGCACTATGAGCCAGGAGCGATGACCATCATTAGCGTGTCGACGGAGGGGATGAGAATGGCCTACAAGGACCTGTATGTAAGATTTGAAGAAAATAAGGAAGCGGGGCTGCAATGGCTCACACACAATATGCTCCTGGACACCCAACAACTGAAGCTCAAACCAAACACTGTCTGGTCAACAGACGAGCTGCTCACATGTATCTGCACAATACTAAGAAAAAACATTCTTAACAAACGAGCCAATTGGGATGCACAAGAATGGCCCCCTATACTCGACAAATGACAAGGGACTTAGGGCAATCAAACACACATAAACCACAAATCCAATGGAGCTGGTTGACGCAGTATATGGGAAAAATGGAAAATGGCGACGCATACTACAACAGGCCGATCTAGATATCAGAACGATTAACGTGAATGACCTGGCTTCCCGCAACCCGGAAAAAATTAGAGCACTATGGGACTTGATGAAAGGGGTTGGGCGTAGATCATGGCCAGACGTGGTATGCATCCAAAAAACCCACCTTATGGATTCTCCAGAGCACTATAGGGCGCACAAGCAAGCCTGACCCTTTCAGAGCTACCAAGCATTCGCCCCCTGTCCGGGAAGTCGCCCGAATCACGATGCGAGGTCCTCCACTGGGAAAAGGACGAGGAAGAGGGACGATGGGTCAAAATACTGGGCGCCCTGGAATTAGAAGTCGTGTATATAGTATCCGTATATGCCCCAAACACGTCCCGTGAAAAAGGAGTGTTTTTTGACAAAATCGTAACGATCCCCACCCCGGACGTCGCCCTAATACTAGCAGGGGACTTTAATGCGGCACCCGACAGGTCGCTAGATAGGTGGAAAACCCCCCATTCCACTGCACACAACATAGAGGAAGATGAATGTATGTTGAAGGATTTGTGCACCCCCCTATCGCTCTTTGACACATTCAGGCGAAACCACCCCAAAGACAGATCCTTTACCTGCATGAGGCTGCATCCAAAACAAGGACCCCACCAAGCTGTCCAGATCACAGATTGATTTGATCCTGACATCAGAAGAATTAGGAGGTGGGCTCTCGCTGACGGCAATACTCCCATCCAGCCCATTCCCTAGTATGGACCACAAAATGTGTATGGCGGTATGGACATTCCGCAAACGACCGGACCGAGGGGCTAGTTACTATAACTTGAAATTGAACACCTCTCTACTAAAAGCTAAATCCTTCAAGCAATACCTCCAACAAGCCTGAGATTTTTGGAAAGACCACCGTCCCCAACACGATTCACAGATCGACTGGTTTAATAACGACCTATTTTTCATGACCAGGAAGTGCAACGAATATTCCAAATATCTAGCTACCCAACGACATCTCCAGGAAGTCACGGTCATGCAGGATTTGGTAAGTGTAGAACAAGAGCATAATTTGTTAAACTCGCAAGCTTAGGGCAGGAGTAGCGAATCACGGACTTACAAACCCGCATACAAAAGCTAAAAGACCAACTTTCTCAACACGCACAATATAGATGGCAAGGTGCCCAGATAAGGGCCGGGCTATCCAGATTCTCCACTGAAGGAGCAATGAACTCTCACTTTTTTGGCTTGGCTAGAATGCGATGCCAACGAACCACGATCGAGGCTCTATATGAACCAAATGTCACAGATGCTGACCCAGCCGTGTCCACAGCCCGCTGCACGAAAATAACTTACGATTTCTACAAGGAGCTCTTTTCCTCACACCTGGACAAGTCAGATCCTCCATACCACAATCGATTAATCCAAGAATTCTTGGAACCGCTCAATAAGACTTTGGCGACTGAACAACGGGAAGCACTAGAAGCCCCGCTCTCCAAGGAGGGGATATGGTCCGCCCTTCTACAAATGAAGGAGGATAAGGTCCCCGGGATAGACGGCTTGCGCCCAAAGAATTTTGGGAAACCACCTGGGAATTCCTGAACCAAAATATTATGGACTTTTACAGTGAAGTCTGGCTCACAGGGGAGATGGGAGAACGAGTGGGGCAAGGGATTCTAACTCTCCTGTATAAAAAAGAAGATAAAATGGATATCAGGAACTATCGACCCATCACATTGCTTACAGTCGCCTATAAAATGTTGTCAAAGACCCTGGCAAATCGTATGATCCCGGTAATGGAGGAAATCATTCATCCGGATCAAACCGGCTTCATGCAGAATAGGAACATTCAGGAGAATATCCTACTAATACTGTAATACATGAGATCCTCCAACTCACGAAGCACTCTCGTCAGAATGCGGCTCTTATATTTATCGACTTCGAAAAAGCCTACGACCATGTGGACTGGACGTTTCTAGACAAGTGCCTCGAGAAGATGAACTTTGGGCCAGGTTTCAGACGTTGGATACAAATCCTGCATCGAAACGTCACCACATGTATCTAGGTCAACGGGAGTCTTGCGCCGCCTTTATGCCTAGAGCGATCGGTCAGACAAGGGGACCCAATTGCCCCCTTCCTGTTCCTGGTCATCATGGAAGCACTGACCGCCAACCTTCGGGCCAACAAAAACATCACTAAATTGCGAGTTACACGCATCCCGGAAGAAGCGGTCCCGATGTGCTCCCTTTTCGCGGATGCCCTTACAATTATTGTTGAAGCCACACACCACAACATGAAAGAAATTCAG
Source organism: Chara braunii (assembly GCA_003427395.1). Taxonomy (NCBI): domain Eukaryota; kingdom Viridiplantae; phylum Streptophyta; class Charophyceae; order Charales; family Characeae; genus Chara; species Chara braunii. The sequence goes on along the minus strand of BFEA01000323.1, from coordinate 808,050 downwards.
CATATGATGGAAAATTCACTAAGGTCTCCGACATGTCGGTCAATTGGGGATCCAAAACTCAGGGTTGGTGGATCCACTACCAAGGAGGACGTCCTCCAGAAACCCCACGCATAACCTGGGTACCAATGGAGGCACCAATACGAATCTTGGGAGTATCCATGACCACGGCAGGAAGACCACCTATTAATGACGAATGGATCAGCACCTCGGCGCAATACAAACTAAATAATTGGAAAAATAAACAGACGACACTCTTTGGTCGGGCCTTAGTTCTCAACAATGTTGTCTTTGCATCACTATGGTATAAGTCCTTGTTATGGCCCCTAAGCAAAGCAGCCTTGAAGGCTCTAAAGCAAAAGGCTATAACCTTCCTATGGCGGGGCGATGGGGACCAAGTTAATGTCATCAGCCATGTGGCCTGGGACTCCATTATCCAACCAAAGGCGGGAGGAGGCCTAGGAATTCTAGACCCGGCCACGCAGGTACAAGCCCTGCGAATCAAATGGATTAAGAAACTCATCTTTGTCCCCCAGAGCCCATGGTGTGCCTTGGCCCTGGAACATCTCGCCCGGATAGCCCATGCAGCCCCCCGCGCAACCCACCCACTCACTTGGTTAAAAGACCGCTTTTGGACAATCCCACCTAAACTCCCGAATGGGAGGGAGGGAGCAGAAGAAGGAGGGGGCCAGCCACTAGACAACTTTTGGCCATCCCTACTGCAAACCTGACGTAGTCTCTCGCTCCCAGACAGGACCGAACCTAGCTGGTGGGAGGAAGTATACCGTCAGCCCCTCTTCGGCAACAGATGGATAACAGACGCAGAGGGCCGTGTAAGGATAAGTTCAGCCCCGCCATGGAAAAACAGGGTCAAACAGGGTATCCTTAGGGTAGGAGACCTCTGGGACACCAACAAACAAACATGGAAGACGGGGTACCAATTGCGGGACATCTTACGGTACTGCCACCGGGTCGAGGAGTCCTTGGAAAACCTCATTGAAACCATCCCGCTGGAATGGTACCGGATCCTCAAGAAAGGCCCCACTTTAATAGAAGGGGACTGGGTGACGATCGCAGGGACCCCACACTGATTGGATTGGTCCATATGGTCTCCCCCCAAATGATCCTGATCGAACACTACACCATCACAAAACTACACACTCTCCAAACAATGAAGGCACCCTTTGTATGAAAGAACAAAATAACGGCCAGCAGAGTGAGAGTCCTGGAAGAAAAGGGACAGAGGGTGGCCTTCCAGCCAGATAAACCTATCCAGGACTTGGCTCTGGACCCAGTAGAATGGGCATGGCAGCCCCCTCGACGGAGGGGCGCCCCCGGAACGAGCCACATTAGCCTACACCTCTTAACGGTCAAATCGGCCTACAAAATGCTTCGACCCAAACGCCACTTGAGGGATATAATTAACGATAGATGGGCCAAACACCTGAATCTTGACCGCTCTCTCCTGACACCAATTCAATGGTTCAAGGAACAAAAGCATAAGCCAATGAAAATCACCTCGCTACAATGGCAGATAGCTCATCGTTGCCTGCCAACTAACGATTGGTTGATCGATCAAACAAACCTTGAACAAAGAGGTCTGCTGCTCCCATGGTGCCAGCGATGCCAGAGCCTCCTCCCCTTCCACAAGAAGGCAGAAACCATTGAACACATCTTCATGCAGTGTCCGATCGCGCATTTCATATGGAGATGGTGGGACCGTATATGGCGGAAGATGGAGCCGGATATTCCCTGGCCTTGGTCATGGCCAGCCATTATGGTTGGACACTGGCCCCAGACAGAGACTGCCACACCCTTCACCGAAAACATGTATAGAGTAGGAAGGAGGGCAGTGATGTGGGCATTATGGTGGCAAAGATGCACCCTGACCATGAAAAAAGTACGGGTAGAAGGCGCGGAAATCATAGAACAAATCCAGCAGCAACTACGCCTGGACCTCACACGCAGGCGGTTAGATACAAAGGAACAGTTGAACCTTTTTAAACAAACAAGGGATGTCAGGAAAAAGATAACGGAATTTTGCAAAAACTGGGTAGGGGGGGAAAGGGAAGGCTGGATTGCAAAAGTTGTATGGTGCGGGGATCAAGAGGATGGGCTAAAGAACTTGAAGACATGAGGGACTATAGGCTGGTTTTCAAGGATTGGACTAACATCGAGGCCTCGTTCGCATTACACCCCCCCACGGATTTCCCGGACCCCTTCCCCCCCCACGCCCTATCACTGACAGAGATCCTGGCCTGAGTGACAAGTGATACCCTGTCCTTTCCCCACCCACCTGACACCCGGCCCCCCCATGTTCCCTGTCTTATCCGTTCCTCGTTCATCCCTCCCGGCCACGCGAGGAACCCCTCCCCGGAGCCCCCTGGGGAGGATCTCGCTTGCTCATCACACCTGCCAACGTCCATTGATACAGACGGAGGGGACAGTCGGGAAGATGGCGAAGACAGTCGGCAAGCTGGGCCTGGAGCAGACAGGCCCGGGAACAAGAACCAGCAACCATGGCTGGGAGTTTCGACCACAAGAAGGTCACTACAAGTACAGATGACAGTTGCAGATCCAAGCAAAGCAGCAGCCGGCTCACAGTATCAGTCCCGAATTTCCTATCTGGTGCCCTCCTTTGGAGGGTGAAGAGATACAAAGGGTACAGCAGTATCCCAAGGTCTACACAAGGGCTGCTCTGACAAGCACCTATGGCCCTTACATAAGCCTGCCCAGTTAATCCCCTGTTTTGCAGGGCAATCAATGCTGGCAGTTCCCACAGCCACACACGGTCACAGGTTCCACAATTTTCCAAACTATTCTCCTCTTGTAATGGGACGCTGGACCCGGTTTCCAGCAGGTGACGCTCCCCACCAATAGATGGACCCCCCCCTCCGGTGCTAGTGTTGTCTGCTCTTA
>BFEA01000323.1:763293-774021 GCA_003427395.1 Chara braunii | reverse complement strand
GCACGTGCGTGTGTGTGTGTGTTTGTGTCTGTGTGTGTGCACACGCACGGGAGGCGACCGCCCTGGCAACCAATCAATCAATCAACCAATCAAGTCATGAATTAATCCAAGGCGATTGATCGATTGATTGGTTGATTGACTGAGTGAGTGATCAACCCTCCCAATCAGGGTTGGGTTTGGAAAGCATACGGATCGCAGTGGGGGCACGACCTTTTGATTACAAAAGGACGCAGAGGGTCGTCATCGAGGGTGGGGAGGATCGGAATTGGGGTAGGCCGACATTTGAATTGGTTGAGGTATTGGAATCAATCAAGTTGATTGATTGATTGATTGATTCCGATCGTGGTCGGCAACATATGTGTGTGTGTGTGTGTGTGTGTGTGTGTGTGTGTGTGTGTGGGTGTGTGGGTGTGGGTGTGTGGGTGTGTGTGTGTGCGCGCCCAAGGAAAATTAGTGATAGTAAATTCCAGAAACCAAGCCACATCATACACACGAGAACAGATAGTCGTGACCTCGAACCAAGAGCAGAATCCCAACTCGATACACGCCAAATAAAAGTAACATCAGAGTTCACAAATGATAACGTTGAAATAGTGTCTTCATCATCATCAATGAACCAAGTCGTTTCCCCCACCTGGCGCTCAGCACCGAGACTACAAATGTCAGATCCTATCTATCCTACTAAGGGTGTGCACGTATGTGGCACCATGACGTCTGTGCACGCAGAGGATTGGGATCAAGCTTGGGGAGGTTGGAAATCGGGGTCGGGCAGGGTTTTTCAATTACGAAAAAAAGGCGTACAAAAAGGGAAATCAGCGAAGGAAAAAAAAACACGTAGCAGTTTGCCACCTCACCAATCAATCACTCAATCAGTCAATCAATTCTTAATTGATTGATTCGTTGATTGATCGACTCAGAGAAACAACCGCGAAAAAGCGGACGTGGCGAAAAGATGAAAAAAAAACGGGGTAGGGGCAGGGAGGACCCGTTCCCCACCAATCAATCACTCACTCACTCAATCAATCAATCAATCAATCAAGCAATCAATCAAACAATCAGTCAATCAATCAATCAATCAATCAATCAATCAATCAATCAATCAATCAATCAATCAATCAATCGCGATCAATCAATCAATTAATCAATCAAATGTTTTTTTAAGTCGGATCTAATCGGAATCGCTTCTCCCTCTCTTTCCCTTTTTCTCTTTTTCTCTCTTTCTCTCTTTCTCTCTTTCTCTCTCTCTTTCTCTCTTTCTCTCTTTCTATCTCTCACTCTCTCACTCTTTCTCGCTCTTTGTCTCTCTCTCTCTCTCTCTCTCTCTAATTGATTGATTGGTTGATTGATCGATTGAAAGAAAAAGAGGCAAAAAAGTCAACGTGACGAAAAGGCAAAAAAAATATGTGAAAAGACGAAGAAAAGAGAGGCGAAAAACCGAAAAAAAAAAAGACTATGGCGGTTTGATCAGACAATCAATCAATCAATCAATCAATCGATTGGATAAACAAATTTGATTGAAAAAGAGAGAGAAAGAGATTGGTTTCTCTATCTCTTTGTCGCTCTCGCAATCTCTCAGTCAGTCTCTCACTCTTTCTCTTTCTCTCTGAATCAATCAATCAATCGATTGGATAAACGGATTGATTGATTGATAGAGAGAAAAAAAAAGATCCAGACCGGTGCCAGTTTTTGCATCAAACGCATCGAGATCACTGTCGAGGTCGGCGTCGAAATCAGAGTCTGGATCATCGGGGGGGGGTTGCTACATGACCACTCCACAAATGATCGGAGTCCGGATCGCGATCGGGATGGAGACGGGGGAGAGGTTGGCGATTGATTGATCGATCAATCGATCAACCAACCAACCAACCAATCAATCAATCAATCAATCAATTGCGATCAATCAATCAATCAATCAATCAATCAATCAATCAATCAATCAATCAATCAATCAATTGTGGAGAAGTACAGTCGGGGCGGGGGTGCATTTCTCTCCCTCCTCATTCATATCACTCAAGGTAGCTATGGCGCATGGCGCCCAACAATCCCTCCCAACCAAGAAGAAGTAAAGAAAGAAGAAGAAGAAGAAGAAGAAGAAGAAGAAGAAGAAGAAGAAGAAGAAGAAGAAGAGGAAGAAGAAGAGGAAGAAGAAGAGGACCAAGAAGACGAAGACGAAGACGAAGACGAAGACGAAGACGAAGACGAAGACGAAGACGAAGACGAAGACGAAGAAGACGAAGACGAAGACGACGAAGACGACGACGACGAAGAAGAAGACGACGACGACGACGACGACGACAACGACGACGAAGAAGAAGAAGAAGAAGAAGAAGAAGAAGAAGAAGAAGAAGAAGAAGAAGAAGAAGAAGATAAAAAATCAACCAAAATGAAGAAAAAAATGAAGAAGAAGAAGTACACGAGGAAGAAGACGACGAAGAAGAAGAAGACAAAGAAAAAGTTAAGGTTATAGCAAACACACAGTCCACGGAGGGCAAAGATGCAAAATCTTTTTACCAAACACCGTACCAAAAAAACACGCATAATCCTCGATGCGTTTCGACTCGGTGCGTGTCCGAGTCTCTTCAGGAGGCCACCCACCACCCTAACACATGTAGGAGCACAACTCCTCTCTCATTCTTTCCGCACAGTATGCGATTCAAATCTCCTTCCTACATTTCCCTCTTTCCCACCCCTTCCTTCTCTACACCCCGCTCCTTTCTAATGTGTCGTGTCGTCTGTTCACTTGGTCTACAGTCGCTACGAGGGCGTCCCTGCTCCCCATCCACCTATTCAAACCTTCGAACGGAGCAAGCGCAAGCACACCGCACGTCATCATCAATCCTTCGTGAATACAAAATTCGTAACGCAAAAAGAGAGAGACAAGACTACCGTAAGTCCAACATATATCAGCGCTAATAGCACGGAGCGATACTGTCATACTGGTCACTGAGCCCCACATCCATCAGAGGAGTACCTGAGAGGAGCTCAAAAAACCGAACGACTGAAAAAGAATTCCTGAGCAATTACCCGAACGTTGCCCGATCCTGAACCATGTTATCGGGCATGCACAGTCACCAAAATCCCAACAGTTTAGGTCAGCGTCTGTGGTACAGCACTTACCCGAACGTTGCTCGAATCTGAACCATGTTATCGGCCAGGTTCAGTTACCAAAACCCAACTGAGTATCCGTGGTGCCAAAAAAGACAATTATCGGTTTTCCAGCCATTTTTTCTGGGCCTGCGCCCGTCGGTGCCCAAAGGAGGTCCAAAAATTGCGCCTAAAAGGAAAAAAGAAAAGAAAAAAAGAAAAGAAAAAAGAAAAACCGGAAATTACTTATGCCGAATCAGGAAAAAACATCGTACAGGCATAAGAAGTAGATGCTGATGTAGAAAAGACCCGAGATTGCAGACCATCCATCCGAACCTGGTCCATTCATAATACCCATACGTTCCCAACTAGTGTTTTTGGATGTAAGAACTCCTCAGGTGAGGGTACACTTGCGAGATCAAAGATCCCTTATGACCGCCCACCACCCTGGCAAATCGTGCCAAGGATGCGAAGAAGACCTCCGGGGAGTAGTCCCGGAGGCGCGTTTCTTTCACAAGGCTTATGATGGAGGCACATGTCGTCGCATCATCTGTAGATGATCTCCATAGCTTGAGCATAGAGGCCGTCAAGGTCGTTCTCTTCACTTTCTTTGCTGAATAAGACTGGTAATCTTGCATGGAGTGAAAATGCAGAGTGCCCGACTCCAAGATGGACATCTGATTTTTCGTCCTTGGAAAAATATGCAGTGATGGCGGAGAGGGCTCTACCACTACCCTGCTCCCCAGAAAATCCTAGGCATTGCTATCATCATCCTTCCTAACTAATTTCAGTGTCTCCGGGTAGCACAAGACAAACAAATCCGCAATTTTCATGGCCCTACGCAGTGAAGCCGGGTCATTGCCACGACACGACAACAGAATGGATGCATCATCGACCATCCGAACCCCGACTATCAATCGTCGGTCGGCTTCAAGGGTCTGAAGAAAGGTATACTCCGCCTTTGCACAGAGCAAATTAGCGAGAGTTGGAGATGAATGCTTCCCCATAGGGACCCTGAACACTTGTCGATACACACGATGCTCACAGATCGTGTACGTATAGCACAACTCGTACGTGAGCATGTCGAGAACATTGTCAAAGGAGAGAGTAACATATCCTCCCTCCTTCCTTGTGTTCCTTGCCATCTTGCAGCACTTTCCCCTCACACTCACCTTCACCCCGACCAGTCCCCTATCTTCTTGCATACGTATTAACCAATGTGCTGACGCAACGATGTCATCATGGGGAAGCTTAGCGAACATATCCTTTATATCATAGCTTCTCCCCAGCACCGTGTCACCGGCCTGTTTCACCTTCGTGACGGCCTTCAGTATCGCCGACTTCAGCTTATCAGTGGATTTCATGCTGAAATGGTAAGATGCAAGGAGGCACAGAAGCATGTATCGAAGTGCCCTCCCCAGTCTGGCGCTAACTGTTCACGATGGTTCCGACCATGATGGTGAGATCGGTCGCCATCTCGCGTAGTCCTTGTCCTTGAGAATAACATATGCCCTCCCAATTCTTCCGCAGGTGCGCCACGTGCCCAAAGATTCCAGTCTGGCTGCTCTGTATGCAAACCTCACTATTACGAGAGTGTGCTCCTCCTTCTCGTTCATTGGAGCGAACCCAGGGTTCCAGCAGAAGGTCATGCGAAACGCGTGAAAATATAGAACAGGGCAGATAATCAGAGTTGCGCCCTGATTCCTGTCAAGCGGCACAAGCACCATCTTCCGAAATTGATGTACTTCCATCCTTACTTCCTGCTCAGTCATGTGTGCGTGACACAGACCCTTGGTCGTAAAACACTGCGTCACATCTTGGTCCGTAAGTTGGAGAGCATTGTGCCTCCACGCTTTCGGGACCGCTTGTCTGGTTCCTCGTCACGGATCTGCCACTAGTCACGTTCTTCGCATTATGGACAAATTGATGCACACTTGTCACATGATCGAGTCTCATCTGGACATGCCCCTGGTATCTCTCTAGACTGAAATCTGCACACGTGCAAGTATCCCTTCCCTCATCCAGCATCGCCCTATAACTATGCACAATGCTTCCCACCGATCTACCTTTCAGCCTAACCTGTCTCATTCTCTCAATCACAAGCGATCGAATCACATTATCTTTAACAGATAATGAGACGATCCTCGCCGTCAGGTCCCTAATTGCACCCATGTTGAGTCGCGTTGAAAACGGAACCCGAACCAAAATCCTCTTTCTAACATCGACGCCGAACTTGTCCCTCATAGTTCGAGCAAGCCTCCGACGGATTTCACTTTTTGTCCTACCATTCGAAAACAGGCCGGCTATTCTAAATAACGCTACCATCTTCCTACTAGAAAGCCGGTGTAAGAGTCTGATATGCCAGGGTTGAGCCAGCAGGTCGAGGAGAAACCGCTTGTTCCTCTGGATCCCAGATGATGTGACTACCAGCGTCACGATACGAAGACACCCTCCTTTCTGAATGGTAGACTTAGCGTATCTCAACTTAGTCTTCCGATGGTCTATGATGACCGACGACTCGCCGTATTTCCCACAGACTGCCTTCCACGAGTCAATCTAGTATCCACCTGCCTCGATTTTCACCTCGATCGGGTGCTTCGTCCCTTCGAGTTGTACAAGTAGTGAAGTCAGCGAAGCACATTTTCTTCCTTGAATGCTGAAGGTGATCACACCTCCAATCTGTCTCTGCCCGGGTCTCGCTCTCTGCTTCGCACCACTCTGGCGCTTCTTACTCCTTACTTGCTGGCGACCAATCATATTAAGAGAAGGTGGGAACCTTGAGATAAGGGTGCTCTCCACTACGAACCCGTCTTCCACACCAGTGACCAGAGGTAAGACCACATAACTCTGCCACCCGAAAGATTTAAGCCAGGTGTGGAGTTCTGGTGCGTTTCCGACGTTCCCATTCAAAGCGCACCGAACGTGTTCAGCCCATCTTGTAATAATCTTTCTAACGGTACATCCGATATAAAATCGTCTACAACAGGGACTAACAACTGCGTATACACCAGCATGATTGACATCAGTATCTGACGGGTCAACAAATCTCATCAGCTTCCTAATCCAAGGCACATATCCTTTCACGGTAAGCAGCATGACCAGAAGTGTAAGTTCGTTCTCTTCTTCCCTAACCATTAACGGCCGTACCCCATTAGCCTCCCTATGGCTCCTCCTACTAACGAGCTCTTGAAACCGGATCGCAACAGCATGTGTTGTAATCCCCTCTGCCATCACAGCGCTCCAAGGCCACTGCCCTGCACCTTCTGAGACGATGGTGTCCCACTCTTGAGTTCAAAAAATCCCACGTACGCAAGCCTAGTCCGGCACCTCACAATCTCATGGATAGCTACCTCCTTCTTGATGTAGTCAACGCCTTCTCGATCGCATATCTTTCTTATTTCATTAGCTTTCATACCACTCAGCACCTTGGTCTATGTCAGCGCGAATTCAATCATGCCATCACCGGAGCACTCTGCAACACACATCTTCTTCGGAGTCTCAAAGCCGTCGTCCTTCACCAGATCCTCATGAACCTGAGCTTTCTCCTTCCGAGGTGTTCCCTTCTTGCCGGCTCGACTTACCGCAGCTCGCACAGTACTAGCGCCCTTCCTAGAGTTCTTCCTCCTTTCTAGCGCCTCAACTAACTTTTCTGCTTCTTCTTTGACCTCCTCACTATCATCCTCTGATTCGGCAATATAACTGCGAATATCACCCAGCATACGAGCCTTAGAGCGTGGTGATCGCTTCTTAGGCTCATAAGCTACGTGAGAAGTTGGTGCAATAAGAGGAACAGGTGGCGTCCCTGATTCCTTTCGCTGTTGTAGGATGCGAACAATCGTCGCTTCCAACTTCGCCTCTCTCGCCTGTTCTTCTCGTAGCTTCTCACTCTCCCGTCGTTCGTCCTCCTCCTTCTTCCTCGCCTCTTCCACTTCTTTCTTCTTTCTATCCTCCTCCTCCTTTTCTCTCTTGGAAATCTGTAGGAGCAATTCTCTTACCTCAATATTTTCCTCCTCCGACTTTTGTCTATTCGCTGCTTGCCAGCAGTTCCTCGCATAGTGCCCAACCTTTCCACAAATGTGACAAGTCACAACCCCATACGGGGATGCTGGCAAGTTGTTCTGCGGCATAGCACCCTGTCCACCGAACCCGCCTCCGAACATGCTGGATCCCACAGCGCCTTGCGCGCCCATATGGGCGCCTCCACCAGGCACGCCCTGCGCTGCCATCCCTGTCGCCATCCCTGCTAACCCACCCTGCATATTCTCCGAATCTAGATACAATGAGATCGTATCGCCCGAGCAATCACCTCGTACACTCGCTTGAAAAATAGTAGAAGTCTAGAGAGTGAAAGTACCACCGTCTCTTTATACAGTCTAGAGCCAAATTTTGCCCTCCGAACAATCGGTTTGATGATGACACGGTACAAGGTCTCAAGCAGCCGGCGGCTACTCTTCATGTAGTCATGAGTACTCCTTCCAGCATCAGAGTGTCTACGAGGAGCGGTCAGCCGCAATATCACGTTGTCGACCATCTGACAAAGAACATGACGCATCCTCCTCCGTCCCCGCATATCCCAGAAAATACGTATCTTCGCAACCAGATGCGGCACCATATCTCACTTCCACAACCCCCCACCAATTCTCGACCCTGCTCTCTCTCCTTCCACTTCTCCCACGTTTCCAAATACCGGGTTCCTCGATATCTAAGGATATCAGATAACCCACGTGACCACTCTCACGGCTAGAAAGCAACGTTGGTTGTCACGTCTACCTAGAAGTTAAGGTTATAGCAAACACACAGTCCACGGAGGGCAAAGATGCAAAATCTTTTTACCAAACACCATACCAAAAAACCACGCATAATCCTCGACGCGTTTCGACTCGGTGCGTGTCCGAGTCTCTTCAGGAGGCCACCCACCACCCTAACACATGTAGGAGCACAACTCCTCTTTAATTCTTTCCGCACAGTATGCGATTCAAATCTCCTTCCTACTTTTCCCTCTTTCCCACCCCTTCCTTCTCTTCACCCCGCTCCTTTCCAATGCGTCGTGTCGTCTGTTCACTTGGTCTACAGTCGCTACGAGGGCGTCCCTGCTCCCCATCCACCCATTCAAACCTTCGAATGGAGCAAGCGCAAGCACACCGCACGTCATCATCAATCCTTCGTGAATACAAAATTTGTAACGAAAAAAGAGAGAGACAAGACTACCGTAAGTCCAACATATATCGGCGCTAATAGCACGGAGCGATACTGTCATACTGGTCACTGAGCCCCACATCCATCAGAGGAGTACCCGAGAGGAGCTCAAAAAAACGAACGGCTGAAAAAGAATTCCTGAGCAATTACCTGAACGTTGCCCGATCTTGAACCATGTTATCGGGCATGCACAGTCACCAAAATCCCAACAGTTTAGGTCAGTGTTTGTGGTACAGCACTTACCCGAACGTTGCTCGAATCTGAACCATGTTATCGGCCAGGTACAATTACCAAAACCCAACTCAGTATCCGTGGTGCCCAAAAAGACAAGTATCGATTTTCCAACCATTTTTTCTGGGCCTGCGCCCGTCGGTGCCCAAAGGAGGTCCAAAAATTGCGCCTAAAAAGAAAAAAGAAAAGAAAAAAAAAAAAGGAAAGAAAAAAGAAAAACCGGAAATTACTTATGCCGAATCAGGAAAAAACATCGTACAGGAATAAGAAGCAGATGCTGATGTAGAAAAGACCCGAGATTGCAGACCATCCATCCGAACCTGGTCCATTCATAATACTCATACGTTCCCAACTAGTGCTTTTGGATGTAAGAACTCCTCAGGTGAGGGTACACTTGCGAGATCAAAGATCCCTTGTGACCGCCCACCACCCTGGCAAATCGTGCTAAGGATGCAAAGAAGAAGAAGAAGAAGAAGAAGAAGAAGAAGAAGAAGAAGAAGAAGAAGAAGAGGAAGAAGAAGCAAGAAGAAGAAGAAGAAGAAGAAAAAGAAAAAGAAGTAAAAGAAGAAAAATAAAAAGAGGAAGAAGAAGAAGAAAAAGAAGAAGAAGGACGACTGGAGTTGGAGAAGGAGGAAGAGGAACCTACCTGTAGAAGCCATATCTTCCTCTTCTTTTCTTCTTCTCAAATCTGAATGTCGCAAAATCCGAATATCCCAAAATTCGAATGCCGCAAAATCCGAATGCCGCAAAATATCCTTTCGTAATATTCGAATGTCGCAAAATCTCTCTCTCAGCTCACTCTCTCTCTCTGCCTCTCTCTCTTTCTCTCTCTCTCTCTCTCTCTCTCTCTCTCTCTCTCTCTCTCTCTCTCTCTCTTTCTCTCTCTTTCTTTCTCTTTCTCTCTCTCTCTCTCTCTCTCTCTCTCTCTCTCTTTCTCTCTCTCGGATCCCTAGCTCAATTTGCTAGGATAGCTGGAGGTAGGTGGGGGTCTTTGCTCCTCGACCTTTACCCTAGCTTGAAAGACTTCGTGGCATCACCCTCAGCTTGACGATTAGCTCATTTAGGTCGGACCCCGATTTTCCAAGTGTTCTTTCGCCTTCTAGTATATTTTGAGTTTTTTGGCTCTCTTTTTTGGTTCTCTATTTTCCGCTATTTTATGTTCTAATTTTTGCTCTTTTTGTTCTCTTTCTTTGCGTGTCAGACCTGGATGCAGACGTGATTAAGTGAAATAAACCGAAGATTATTTGGAGTTTTTTTTGAGCCATAGATGAAGTAATTTTGTGACGTGTCCTCAATTCTGGGCCCCTGGATACCTTTGAGTCAGGATTTAGGTTCGACTTCGGCCCTGGAAATTTTTGAAGGTGTTTTTTGGACTGGTTTTTGCTTGAGATTCGGGCCCACCCAGTATGAGGCCGTACCATCGATTTCACACCATAAAAATAGAACGTTTTTTTGCCAGTTTTTCAGTAGGTATACGACTAAGGATAACGGACGATACAGACTGCGAAACGATCATGCTTTCTTCATTTTTCGACGTCGTCTCATCCGCTGATGAATTTTCTTTATTTGTATTCTACAGAAAGAATCGCTACGACATATCTAATTAAGGGTAGGAAGACAAGCCGGACAAACCGGTGCTCAACTTGATAAGGGAAAGTATATGGCGATTGATGACACTTGGCTCATATTAGGAGAAATGGGGTCGACGGAACGTTGGGGTTTCTATTTGGGAATAACTTATTACAGTAGTTACCTAAGGCTAGATGCACGTTGGGACGCTGGTAGTATGGGAAGAAATAGAAAGAAACGTAAGCTGAACAGTGCTGTGATGAGAGAAGGAGGTGTTAGTATTTAAGGAGGAGGGAAGGAAGGTCGTAACCCTCTCTCTCCAAGCGGACTTGGCTTGGTAAGGGAAATCTCTCTGAAGAGCTATGGAATTTACACCCATAGCCAAACAAGTCGGAGAACTGTTTGATCTGTGCTTAAAGTTTAAGATATCGAGTGTTTATCTCTCGATTTGAGATATCGAGTGTTTATCTCTCTATTTGAGATATCGAGTGTTTTTCTCGACTGTATCCCAGTAACCTGGTGATTGGTCATACAGATGTTGTGTGATCCTCCAGTTCGACAACAGTGTGGCCGCTGTTTCTATGATTACTCTCTCTCTCTCTCTCTCTCTCTCTCTCTCTCTCTCTCTCTCTCTTTTTTTTTTTTTTT
>BFEA01000323.1:726319-738998 GCA_003427395.1 Chara braunii | reverse complement strand
CTCTCTCTCTCTCTCTCTCTCTCTCTCTCTCTCTCTCTCTCTCTCTCTCTCTCTCTCTCTCTCTCTACATTCCCCGATGCGGGCAGTCCGTCGCCTCGCATCAATACAGAGTTGTGACCACGCTTGGCTTGGGCATGCAAGCCAGGTTCGCCAGTGTGCCACAATCCGTCACGGCCCCGCACGTCAACCCCGCATACTCGACACCAGCTCGTCGGATCGCCCAACTCTCTCGTCGACTCACCTTTCAGGCTGACTCGTTAGTCGACCCTCACTGATCGCGCTAACTCCAAATTTCATAGAGAGCAAACTAATTGCACTTGCAAAATTTATAGCATGCATGCTTGCGTGAAAGGTACGGGATTAAGGCCAAGTGGTCAGGAGGAGAACAAAGGAAGTGCCTACGTCTGCATGGCCAGGCCGTGACGTGGGAGACGTAGCCGCACTTCACGCATCGATCCGGCCATACAGGCGTTCAGGCCAATCAGACGCAAGGCAAAGAAGAAGAAGACGAGGAAATCAAGAAAGGAGAGAGATATAGTTATAATCGCGCCCGCCAAAAGCAACAATTACACAAGATTAAGGGCGCGATCCAGTCAGAGCCCTGTTCCTAGCACCACAAGATGTGTGTGCGTGGCGCAACAAAATTCAGAGTACCTAAATTCCTAGCTTAAGTCCTAATTGCAAAAGGAAATTGTGAAGAGCCCAAAAACAATTCCGCGAGCTGTAGGGGCTCGACGTCAATTGAAAAATTCAAAAACGACATTCCGTCACGATGATCGCGCCAAAAATTCTCAGTGCTCATAGCAGGACAAGAAAGAAGTCATGGCCACCGTTGTCCGTCACGCTCGCTAAGGCGCGGTTACCCAATCATTGGCGCGGGACTTTCCCAACACCGACCCGACAGATTTCTACAGGAAACAAAAAGAAACGTGGGCATCCATGTAATCAGCCCGGCCGACCCGCCTTCCCCCAGCTCCTCCATCCGATCCCGTCCCAGTACCCCCCTTCGTCATCATCGCGCAGAAAGTCGCGCGACACATAAAATAGTTCGTCACATATGTGACGCCCAGGGGGTTCCAATCTTGAGCAAGCTCCTGCTTGCTCTGTCATCAAGCGCCGATCGGTTTTCCGATGATCAACGCGGAGCTTACACGTGCCACTTACCGTGGGATCTGAGTATGGAAGTCATCCGACGTGGCATAGGTGCGCGCAATCCAAAACGTTGCCCAGGAAAGGTAATCTAATTACAGATGGGGGAGGTGGTGGATAGACTTAGGGGAGTGGAGGCACGAAGTGGTAAATTTCCTCATCACTAGAGGGGAGTGGGACGTAATGAATTGAGCGATGGATGCGGGGAAAGCGAGGGTGCCGACGTTGATGGGGGAGAGAGGCAAGGTAGTCAGGGTAGAGGGTGCAGAGGGTGTGGCGGATGACAGCGTGGAAATCGTCACATTCCTCGCACGGGGGGATCATGCCTGCCATGATGCAATAGACCTCTATATTATTATACTCCTGCCAATCCACGCTAAAAAGAAGGACGTGCAGGGGAAAAAGAAGTGACGAGCGAGCGAGTAGTAGGATGCAGGAAGATGGTGACCAGAAGGCGGGTGGCGTAGCAATGGTAGAAGAGGGAGAGTGGGAACGGCTGCCACCTATTGGGGAACGGGGGTCGTCCTGGGAGTTGTCGTAGGGTGAGGAAGTCACGGGGACGACGGGATAATGACCGGGGAAGAAGCCCGAGCGCCCGCATCTCGGCGTAGACAAAGGGCTGCGGGTGAAACTGGGGAGGATTGGGAGGGTGATTCACTTCTTTGGCAGCGCCAGCTTCTCGATCCCTCTGCTGTGGCGCCTCAATTTCTCTTGGTCTCCTCTCGTGGTGGTTCCGGATTGAGAGTCGGATCGCCCTGCAGCAGCTGCAGCGGTGGCCCTCCTGATTCCTCGATCGGTCGCTTGCCTTCTGCCGCCGCCCGTTTCCTCTCCGCCACGGCCTCCCTTTCTTCCCTGCTCAGCTCGCTGGGACCGCTCGACTCACCCGATCCACCTTCTTCTTCCTCCGACTCCACCCGTCCCGAACTGGCTACTTCCGACTCGACGCCCTTCGATTCTTGATAATCGGGACCGTCTGATTCAGCCCCTGATTCCTCCTCTTCTGAAGTCTCTTCTTCTTCCGTATACTGAAGATGATCGCTCTCCTTGGTTTCCTCTTCTTCCTCCTCCTCTGCTTCCTCGCTAGTTTCTCTTATAGGAACGCGCCGGATGAGTGGGTCCCACGTGGAAAGATCACTGACGTCGATGCTCAGGTATGCACCTCTCGAGGGTAAGTAGTAGCTACCCTCCTTCAATTTCATACAGGTGGACCAAAGAAGATGCGGCTCCAGGGTACGAGCGAGCATGGTTGTTTCCGACTTCTCGTCACAATGTGAGAGGATCTCCAATGGCAGATCGTTCAGCACTCTAGTTAGAAGCACCAGCATCTGGTCTGTAATGGAGCTCAGATGGCCGTCGCACACTTCTCCGAATAAGATCCCTAAAAAATCTCCCTCCGTGTCCGTTCTCCACCCCTTGATGAGCAACAACTCCACCTCGTCGTCCGGGATCTCGTCCTCCACACTCCTATCTGTGGGTTCCGCCCAATGGAAGGTGACCTCGGGGAGGCAAAAACTAAGTGCCACGTAGGCTTGCGTCCACTTGAGTGCATCTAGAATCGACACATCCAATTGCTTGATCGTGAACGACAAAGACGCTTCCTCGGCAGATTGCCAAAACGTGGGAACATCAGAAGGGAGGCTGAAGGTAGAGAGGCGGTGGCGGTTCATTGAGGTCGGGCGAAATGATGAAGTTCCGGGAGTATGACCTCTGACGCGGTGGAGGAGAGTCGAAGCTGAAGATCGATGTCGTTGGTTGTTACGACACGATCTCGTAGTCAGGCCAATAATCGCACCCACTCAGTCGTGATGTGCGCTGCCCAGTCTCGCAGCTGTCAGAGGATGGCGGTATGCTGTGCTGGATGCAGCGTCATGATGTCGCCTGTAAAGACGACAACAACCGACATGTGGCTCTCCCCTGGTGGGGACAGGCGTAAGAAGGCTGACACCTCAACCAACACTTGTGCCGCCCCAGACTGCGCGAATCGGAATTCCGCCGCCCCGTGAATGGCCGCTATACTGAAGAAGGTCGCGAATCGGAGAGGATCTGGACTCAACCGAGGCTGTTGCACTTGCCTGATCGCAGAGAAAGCTTCCCCGGGTACCATTAGACGCTCGCTGATCACCTGCTCCGTCGAAAAGCTCATGGCGATGGAGGCGACGTCGAAGACGATGGTTGAGAGAGAAAGGTGGATTCGAGAGAGTCGTCATCCTCGTCTTGGCCGAGGGACGATGCAGATGATGGAGGAGACGGGGAAGAGTGGAGAGGACGAAGGTAAGACGCGTGTCGAATGATCGGATGAGTCAATCGACTTCCCAACACCTCTGGCGCAAGCCGCACCGTGTTCACCCCATTGGGACTAAGCTTGACCACCCGAAATCGCCCGAATTTATATTGGGGCCGAGGCCCAGCATTCCCATTCCGGGCCTCGTAACTCCTGACCTGTCTCCCATGGGCCATTTATGTCATTCGTTGGCTTTTTCGGACCAGTCGGGGGAGAGGTGGCGTTGGACTTTATCCTTAACCGTCGCCCTAGTGGTCCGTCGTGGAAGGGTCGTCTCATCATTTAGGCTCGGTATGGCTACACAAGGCAGGCTATTGGTCCGTAGTTGGAAGGGGGTCAGACCCGTGGATTCGTGGGGTGTCCCCCGGTGGATAGCCAAGATATGGTCTACGATATCGGGCCAAGGCCTCGTGTCATTTGTCGTGATATTGCGTCGCAAGGCGGTCTTAATCACTCGATTGGCGTTCTCTACCAGTCCGTTGGATTGCAACATGTGGGGAGCAGTGTTGCAGGATTGCGACATGTGGGGAGCATGTACGACTAGATTCCTCAAGACTTCCCCTCTAAATTTTGCCCCATTGTCTGTCAGGATCTCCTCCGTATCTTGGTGCATCCCGAGAAAACGGTTGATGTATCGTGCGATCTCGGCCGCCTGTCGTGTCTTGCAGGGATAGGCCTCGATCCATTTCGAGAAATGGTCTACGAATACCAGTAGAATTGAATACTCGCAGCTATTAGGTCCAGGGGGAATGACAATATCATTGGTATCCATACTAACCCTCTGGAATGGTCGTTCGACTACTGTAGGCACTATCGACCTTGGCGGCTGAATTGGCGCCTTGTCAGCGGCACAGACCTGACAATTTCGGACGATGAACTTAACATCGCCGTGAATGTTGGACCAGTACCACTCATTTTTATCGATTGCTGCCTCCATGATTCGGACAGCGAAATGGGCCGCAGTCTCCTCGTTGGCTGACTTAACCAGTCATACCTTACAAACGGATGCAGGACAGACATCCAAATCCCGCTCTCATTTGTTTTCCATTTTTATAACCGTCCCTCATTCCATCTGTAATCCCGAGCCCTCTCATTGGCCCGTTTCCGGTCCTTCTTTGTGAAGTCTCGGAGAGGGTTTCCGACCACCGTAGCTATCAGGATGACATATGTCCATACTTCAGCCCTTCTAAACCGTCGTGTCTTTTCTAGTCCTTCAGACGTGGCTTCGAGAAATCGAGCCTCCGTCGGGATTTTATCAATGCGACACAGAGGACACAACCAGGGTTTGTCTGTATTCCGGTACTGGATATAAGAACTATGGGCTCGGGAAACACATCACTGACAATCTACCTACTCGACATAGCCCTCTCCGCTCGGTCGCATAGGGACCGAGTAGACTCTCGAGATTGCCTCACAAAAATAACAAAATTTGTCAGGTAGGGAGGGGAAGGAGAAGGATGAGAGAGGAGAAAGGGGACCTTCGGGATTACCTCCGCACCCCATCGCCATCGTGTCAATCACCCCTTAGGAGCTCGAGGACGGATGGCCACCTGTCGGTAGGAACGCTCGTTGGTTGGTTCTAATTCCTTCCACGGGGTAATCTCCTCACTTTTAATCACCCTGTCAGGTCAATGCAGACGTGTCAAACCGTCAGCGTTCCCATGCTTCTCCGTCTTCCGATGGATGATATCAAAATCGTAGTCTTGCAATTGTACCGCCCAATGTCTAATCATACCCGTGTAGTTGGTGAGCCTCTTGAGGGCCAGCAAGGGTTCATGATCCGTGACGAGGAGGAACTTCTGACTGTACAGATATAGATGAAAATGCTGAATTCCCCAAACCACTACGTAACACTCTCCCTGAGGAGCTGAATCGTTTCTCCTCTCGTCAGGCACTGTCCAAGATAGTGGAGATCGTCTCAGGCTGCCAGTCCGTAATGAGTATGAACTGCTTTTGCGGGTCCGACCGGATCAAAATAGGCGCAGTAACCAGGGCCTCCTTCAAAGTGACAAAGGCCCGCTCGCACTCAGTGTCACATCGTAAAGGCTGCTCCTTACTGAGAAGATTCGTTAGAGGTCGTGCAATCGCCGCGAAACCCTTGATAAATCTGTGGTAGTACGACGCCAATCCCAAAAAGGTCCGAACCTGTGTCAGTGACATGGGCGTGGGAGCCTCTCGGACAGCCGCAACCTTTCTCAAATCTGGTCTTAACCCACCTCGCGTTACTACGTAACCCAAGAATGAGATTACCGAGAGGAAGAACTCGCTCTTTTCTAATACAATTTTGAACCCAGCGTCCCACAGTGCTCCCAGCGTTCACTCAATATGTTGCGCATGCCCGTGAAATGATTCCGAATAAACCAGAATATCATCCATGTACACGATAACGCAGAAATCAATCATCCTCTGCGTCAGTCCGGTCTTGTTAACGAAATTCTGAAAGGTCACGTTCATCACCCTTTGGAACGTGGCTGGTGCATTGCAGATTCCCATCGGACAACGAATCCACTGCCAGGTGCCTTCGAACAATACAAAGGTCGTCTTCAGCCGATCCTCCTCTCTAACCAAGATGTGATGAAATCCATGGCGAATATCAAACTTACTGAAATAATTCGCACACCCAATTGCATCCAACAAATCATCAATCCGGGGAAGGGGATACACATCATTGATCGTGACGTCATTCAACTTTTGATAATCAATGCAAATGTGAATCGACCCACTCTTTTTTGGGACCAAGACCACGGGAAATGACCAAGGTCCTGTTGCTGGTTCGATCCATCCGTCAGCCTCAAACTCCCTGATTATTTGTAGCGCAATTTTTCTTTCTGCGAGAGAATACCGGTACGACTTACAGTGGATCGGGGGATGCGTTACGGTCTGAATCTCGTGTTGAATAACTAAGAACAATCCAATATCCGTATCCCTTACGCTAATCGCATCTTGATATTCAGTCTAAATGTCCGCAATCAGTCGATGGGTTTCATTGGGTACATACTGGGGCACATGCAGTTCGTACGGCTTTCCGTGTATAGTAATCGCCACGTGTTTCGTATTCGATCTGTGGTTATTTTCGGTAGGGGGAGCAGAAATGAAGGAATTATCTGACTGCCAAGAGAACACAGTAGCGACCATCTGAGCGTCTTCTTCTCGGATAGCCACGTATTCTTCCGGGGTCAAACCGTCGTTGATGTCTTGCCAGAGAACTGACTTTTCGGCGATCTTGATCCCAAGCTCGTAGAGCGTAGGGTCGTCGCGCTCAGGGGGTTCCAGAGCTTCGCTTTCGGTCCCTAAGCATAATAATCGCACCTTCTTATCGGATGACAGTAAGGAACGAGGCAACCCTGTAATGTCGCAAAACCCCTTCTTCTCTCGGTATCTCGAAAGAAGTGGGGTCGTAGCTTTATACAGGGTTCGAGGGGGTTTTAAAGAGTCGACCATCTGGGATACTTGTACGAGGGCGTCGAGGGGTTCTCCAAAAATTAAAGTCTGAGTTCGTTGCAGGTTTCTTTCCGTAAGGGCGAATGTTTTGGAAGTCCTATGTTGGATTGGATAGCGAATCAGTTGTCGAGTCGTATCGAGATCCGCTTCATTTTTGCCATCGAATTCGCTCGAGGAACTATGTTCCTCGTCCTCATGCTCGACTTTCCGAGTTAGTTGTTCCAAGGTGATTACTCGGAGAGCGGCTCCGGGGGTCGGAGGAACTTTCTGAGTCCTGGGCATCATGGTTCACAAAATTAGGCGCGTTGGGATAACATACGCTTTCGCGTCCGTACTTTGTAGGATTATCGATCGTCGTTCGAAGTCCAGATTGGCCCGTAGCGCGACGAGCGCCAGTAATCCCAGAAGTACATTATAGGTATTGACATCCAATAGTACCACATCCCCCAAAGCATGAATCTTTCCCAACCGAAAGGCGACATTCGTCATTTTTCTCACTGCTTTTATCTTCTCTTCATCCGCCGAGACGAGATGGTCTTTCTCGATTAGCGTGATCAGATCTTTCCATCACCCTGCCTTTTCCACAACCCTCAGTGATATGACCAAAACAGTTGCTCCTGAATCGATGACAACATTGTACGGGACTCCCCATACTTCAATGTCACATTCTGCGGATTTTCACGGAATGGCTTTGATGAGTAAGAAATTGTCATCTTTTGGGATTAGTCCCAACCGTATTGGGTCTGACGTGCTGGGCTTTTCGAGCTTGTCATCGGGAGTGGGGGCTTTCCCCTTCGTCGTTGTCAGTTTATTAAAACCGAATCGCTTTCTGTTTGCCTTGCAATGATGCAACATGTGTTCGTTAGCTTGTTCTGAGATAGACAACAAATGGCCAATCGGCAATGGAATCCGGTGGTCTAAGGCCCAAACAATGTTCAAAACGTCAATTTCTCCCGTTACGAAGGTAGGACCACCTGACTCCATTTCGTTTGGGGAAGGTCTCCATTCGGCTACTTCCTTTCGCTCGTCCGCCGGTCGGATGGTTCCGATCATTCCCAACCCCGGATATCCTAAGGCGATATATTGATCAAGCGGGATAAGTTTTGCTGCTTCCTCGATAGTAGCTATCATGCTTCCCCCTCCTTCTATCTCTTCAAGCATCGTTCCTACCCTTCCGAGACCGTTGACCACCGGCGCGGCGGCCACAGGAGCAACCCCGACTCGAGCTTGCGCAGACCGGTGTGGACAGTCCCAGGTGATATGGCCCGGCTGATGACATGTGTAGTAGACACTCAAATTGACTGTCATCCCTCCCACTGGTTGGGCGGGGGCAATGCCTTGTGTCACGGGGGCAACTCTAACAGGAATGAGGCGCATCTATCGCATCAAGGATTTCATCTGAGCGTTAAACTACCGTTGTTCCTTCTTGCTTTCTTGTATTAGGTTGACTAAAGTTCGGGTCAGCTCTAGCATCGTGTTTGGGTCACCGACTCTACTCGTCGTATTGGGAGGGGGTGCAAGAACGGGTACGACAGGTACAAGAGTGGCCATCGCCGGCATGGGCAATGCTGTGCTTGAATCCGCTCCGGTTTTTTTTGTTACGATGTGTTCCAAATAGGTGACGGTACCAGAGACAAAACCCATGTTTTCGAATTTATTTTGAAGCTCGGCCAGCTCGGCCCTTGCTCTAGCTAGCTCCGAGCGGTCTCCCTCTCTAGGATAATGGCGAATTTCCGCTCCATTTCTTTTGTCGCAGACATAATCTGTTGCAGAGTATGATTGATCAGGGAGAATTGTTTTCGCATTTTCGCCCTCATGGTCCTGCTGCGAAGCCCATCGATGAATAGATCCCTCCCGACTTGCTCACCTCGTTCGGTTTTGACAAACATCCTATAAAATCGGTTTCGATATTCCGTGACTGATTCGAGTGGCTTTTGTACTCGATCTTTAATCATGAACAAGGCTTGTTCCGGGTGAATGTAGTCAAATCGGTTCAGGAAATCTCGTTCAAAAGTTGGGAGATCTACCCAAACATAAGTGTTGAACCAATGATGCGAGTCCCCTCTCAATCTAGCGGGGATGTTAATTCGAGCTTCATCGTTATCGTATTGTTGCGCGCGCAGCGTGGCCAACCATGCCCCAGCCGGATGATGTGGAGGGTCAAAAAGATAGAGATCCGGTGGAGCCATGGGCGCGTGAGCCCGCGGGGCCGGGACTAGACCAGGATTCAGATTCTGGTTCTGATTCGCATTCATATTGGCTGCTTGCCGCCCTACCGACCTACTTCGTGTCACTATAGGATCGTGGCGTGACGCGTTCCGCTGTCTTGGTCGTCCTCTGTTCGCCAGATCGTTCGGTATAATCACCTTTCGTGTCAGTCCGTAACCCTGCCACGTATCCGCTCCGATACCAACCTCACTCCCAGCACGACTTCCTGATCGGAGTGGGATGGGGGCCCGATATCGGGCGGCTGCCTACCAGCCGAAGACCTTTTTTTCTGATATCTAGGAATTTTCGAACCTTTCTTTGTTGTTTTTTCATGGGTTTGATGTATGCATGCATGTGATTATGAGGTTTGGGAGTTCTGGGTCCTCATACTAACCCTTCAGTGGACTGGAGAGACGGTTCGATCGATGGTCGCAAGCGGGCCCGGGCGATTTCCTAAGGACTGGAGTTTTCGGTGTCTAAGGCAGGGAATCAGGGGTGGTGGCCGATTTTGGGGCGGGCCATGGAAAACTTGGAATAAGGGAAACTGAGAGGGGCAAGGTTGGACTATGGGGAGCAACCTTTGAACTACTACGGTCGTACACGACGGGGATTAATTGCGCCCATCCGTGGGGCTGTGGTGCGGGACGAGGTACAAGGTGGCTCAGGTAAATAAGGGGAAGCGGCTCGACGGCCACACTTGTTGTGTGACTGGCGCAATGACGAGGTTCAAGCCGCGGTGAAATAATGGGTTCCTTATCAGCAACTGCGAGTGGGTCCGAGTGTGGAGCTATGGTACGCTGGCTAGCACGGCGACGGGTGTTGAAGCTTGGTCGTAACCTCATGATGACCAGTTTGGGTGATCGACCGCCATCATGGGGGTAAATTGACCTAGGCGAGGCCGCCCCGTGGTGAAGACTCTGCCCGGCTATAACGAAGTGGAGGAAGCCACTTCGGGCGGTAACCTGTTCGAGGAAATTGGGCTCGCCGCCACAATCCAATGATGCGTACGATTGATCGGCAAAGCTAGAAGGACAGATCGGCTGTCGGGAGGGGACGTGAGCGGCTTACAGATGGGTCGAGGGCTAAGAGAGGGAGCACCGGGGTGTGTCTGAGTGGGCAGATGCCTAGTGGGTCCCTCCGGTTTCTGACGCGAGCAGGACTAAGTTCAGGGAGGTAACCAAGTGTGACGAAGCAACGGGGTGTTGTGCTGGGCTACGAACCGTCGGATTGTGTGGTGTCGGTGTCGGCTTGACAAGATCGAGCAGTGTGCCCGAAGCATGAACAGAGGAAATGAGGCGAATGCATGCCCCGGACAGAGGCGCGCCCGGGAACTGAGCTGATAGGCGGAGGGACCAACTGTCACTGCAGGAAAGCGAGCTCGAAAAGAGAAGAGCTCGTGCCATCCCCTCCTGGTAACCACCCCCGAAACCCAAGACAAAAGGGAAAGCACGGAGATGGGGAACAATGCGTGGACACCTGTCCAGGGGCAAGCCTGAGAGAGTCCCCGCAGAGAGAGCGGGAAGATCCGGCGACATGAGATGACGGTTTTGGCCAGGTGCGGCGGCAAGGGAAGAGGCCAGCCGAGAGCACGTTCGACAAAGCGGGAGAGATCTGAGCACTTAGCCAGAAGGGGGCCGAGTGCAGGTCCAACCTAGCGGAGAATGCGAAACGACGAGGTGAGCGACAACGAGCGCTGACCAATGCGGTTGAGAAAAGGGCAGAACACATACGGAGGCACTATCGAGGGCGCGCGCGCCTCAGAGTTCTTGATAACTGAATTCGGGAAAAAAAAGGGGTTGGTGATCCAAGGAGAGGATGGGGTAGAGCAGCCATTGGTTAAGACGGAGGCGTGGGAGGATCGAGAGGGGAGGCGAAGGAGAATGACGGGCGTAAGCGGAATCAACAGATTAAGAGCAGGATTTTCGAAAAGGAAAGGGAAAATTTTAGCGGGAGGAAAAGATTTTGAAGTATTTGGGAAAAGGGAGGGAAGTTTCGCGGTTCGAGCAAGCAAAGTGATTGGAATAGAAAAGAGGTGTAAGGATCGGGAGATTGGAGGAGGAAGGCTATAAGAGAAGGAGGACGCGGAGACGTAGGGGAGGCGTACAAAGTAGTCCACCCGCGCTCGAACGTTCGGATCGACGACTCGAGGTTGCACCCGCGTCCGAGCTCACGCCTGAGAGCACGAGAGAGCGGGGGAGGAGCACGAGGGCGCTCGGGTTAGAATACGAGCACGAGTTGAGACGTGGGGAGCCTTACAGGGAGTGGCGCTAGGTGGAGGCGCACTCGACACTAAAGTGTCGCTAGAGTCTGAGTAAGAGGAGGCTAAAAGCGCGCACAGGGGGGCGCATTGAGCCGGTGTCGAGAGCCATAGCGATCAGGAGTGCATAGCCATCGATGCACGAGGAGTACACGGTAAGGGAGCACCAATAAGGGTCGCGAAGGGGGCGAAAAGAGGTGGCCGCTACGGGCTACCGTCAAAGGGCCACCGCAAGCGAGGCCAGTCGTGCGCAGGGAAGGGATAACGGCGAAGTGGAATTCGGAGGAAAAAGCGAGCTTGGTCTCGGGGACAGGGGAGGAAGCTCACGAAGACGCCTCGGGAAAGGCCGCGAAGGAGCGTCAAAAGGGAAGTCGGGTCTGCTCGCGAGCAGCATAGCGCGGCATCCACGAGTGACGCATGAGCCCACCACGGCCAACTCTGAAAGACGTCACGAGGGGGCGCGAGCAACAGGACCTCGGACCGCCTCTACTTTCCTCTAGAACAGCGTCGGGATGCTTACTTCCTCTGAACGCAGAGAGAGAGAGAGAGGAGGACGGAGAAAGGGAGAGAGAGAGAAAGATAAACGTGAGAGAAAAGCTGGTCTAAGTCGAGGGGGAGAGAGGAAAAGGGAGCTCGGAGCGTGAAGGACTTTTTTGGGGTCGTGACTTCGAGCTCGTAACGGATCTGGAACAGCAATGGACTGAGGAGGTTCCCTTCTCTTTGGTAAATAAGGGGGGGGGCCGCCGGGTTGTTAACCTTTCTTTGTCTCGGAAGTAGCGTCGAACTGGAGGAATTCTCCTTTTTTTATTTTCGCTTTCTCGGGACTGTCACGCCGAGCTTGTGACTGATCTGGAACAGCGACAGACTCAAGAGGCTCTCTTCGCTTTGTTAAACTGGGACTATTCTTTGAAGACTGTCGAGGCCATGTCTAGTTGTTAACCTTTCTCTGTCTTGAGAGAAAGAGGGGAAGGGACACGAAGAGAGAGAGAGAGAGAGAGAGAGAGAGAGAGAGAGAGAGAGAGAGAGAGAGAGGGAGAGAGGGAGGGAGAGAGAGAGAGAAAGAGAGAGAGAGAGAGAAAGAGAGCGAGAAGAAGAGGGGGAATCGCGTCGATACGAAGTCCGACCAAGCGGAGCAACATTCCTTTTCTTTTGTACCTGGTCTAGACTTCGCATTCAGTGCCTTTCATTCTGTGGCTCGCTCTAGCCTGCTTTCAGTGGCATCTCCTTTTCGTACCTGCACGAGGCTTGGTACTACGTGCATTCAATCTCCTTTCTGTGGTTCGATTTGAAAAACTTTTTTTTTTAGTGACATTTTCTTGTGTGCCCAGTCGAGGCTTCGTACT
>BFEA01000323.1:678235-700623 GCA_003427395.1 Chara braunii | reverse complement strand
GGGTGTGTGGTCTTCAACCGCGCTTGACGGTTGTCCAACGTCGAGAGATTAACCCTCAGAGCGCGTGTCAGCCGACACTTGAGTGTCGAACGCGACCCTCGAGATTAACGAGGACCGCATGAGTATGGGTACTGCATAGTACGTCATCATTGTGACCGCTTGCATACGCTTGCATTTCGAGTCCATATGAGTCAGCCCCACGTCCGCGCGGTTTTGTACTAAGTCTCGAGCGCAACGCCTATCCGACTTCCGCGTCGGAAAGTTATGGGATGACTACCGAGGGGCTAGAAGCGTAGTCACGTTGTTTAGTGTGTGTGTGTGTGCATTTTATTTTTGTGTTCGTAAAGTGGTGTGTGCGTGGTGTGTGGGATGCGTCCTAGTCGACCGACGCCGGACCGCGCTTGGGACCTCAGCCCCCCTGAGACGTTGGTTCGCGTGCGGGTCCGATAGAGGCGTACTACTGCGCGTACCCCCTATGCTACAGTGAACACCCTCGGCTGGTCCATCTCTGCAATCTCAGCTGATCAGCTTTCGTACTGTGGACTGGTAGCTCAGTGGGGATACGCCCACCGAAGGGAGGTAACAACTCCCGCAAGGTGGAGGTAAGTCGTGCCTCGCGTAGGCCCTATCTTGTCGTAGGGGCTCGCGAGAGGTATGGCTGGCGCACTCGGCCGGAGCAGCTTGCGGAAGCTCTATGTATGATTTGTGACGAAGGAATTAGACCAACTCCTGCGTGACGCGGCTGGGAGGGTCCCGCGCTGCCTTGGTGCGGTGCCGGACCGATGCGCTCGACAGGTGGCGCCGTTGCCGGGGATAACGGAAGCCTACCGTTGTCCCTGGTGGAACGACATCCGAGTATGAGATTGAATGAGAATAGGCATAAAGGAATGACGAGAGGGTAAGGAAAATAATGAGTGACTAAGTACAGGTAAGGAAGGCTTAGTGGCTTTGTGTGTCCGTCCTGTTTACCTACCTGAGCTAGGAAAGCTACGAGGGACGGCCGTATCCGCGGCCGGTAAGTATATGAGGAGGTTAGAGAGGGCATACAGGTTAGACCCTTTTGAGATAGGATGCTGAGTAGGTGAGTGTCCTTGTTTGTCTTCTAACAGGGAGCTTGAAGAGAAAAGTCCGTCAAGATGCCGGAGAGCGGCGGTGTATCGGATGGTACCGGGAAGGTCTTGATGCTCGAGGACCTTATTGCGGCCATTGACCGACATGAGAAGACACCAAGCAATGTCCCTAAGGTCGACACCTTTCACTTCAATGGAGAAAGAGTCTTAGACTGGCTGGATCGGGTGGAACAAGCATTGGTGGGACTAGTGGATGCGGTGAAATTCCAGCGGATCATGAGATATGTGCTTTATGGGCACCATCAGGAGGTGCAGAGGGTGGTCAATGATGCCAACGGCAATTGGGTCAGGTTTAGAGAGGGAATGCAAAGGAAGTACAGGCTGGGCGATGACCTGCTAACCTCGGCGGACCTGGAGGCAATGAACAAAGATAACTTCACTACGATAGGGGCCTTTGTACAAGAATTCAAGAAGAGGGCAAGGAAGGTCCGCGGGATCTCAGAAGAGACGCAGTGTGTCATCGTTTTGGGACTGCTTACTGTGTTAGAGGCCCAGGAATTGACGAGTCATGGAGGAGGGAGTGCTAAGCTCACCTCGGCCACCATTGACAAAGGGGTGGAAGATGGGAGCTTAGACCAGGTGGAGCAGCACCAGGTACGGCTACAAAGACAGAAGAGAAAGGAGAGGGATGCTACGGTATCCGGGACTCCAGGGGTAAGAAAGATTATCACCGACATATTAACAGAGTTAGACCCGGTGATACAAAGAAAGGTGGCAACGACAATTCAGGGAAGGGCCAAAGAGGCCGTGATAGAGGAAGCTGCCTAGGAAGGGTGGGAGGAAGACGAGACGGTGCCTCCGCACCTCTCGAAGGTGCAGCATAAGCAGCGCAATCTGACGGAAGGGGGGCAAGGTTCAGGAAAGGGCCAGATGCCCCAAGCGGTGGTAGCTGCCTCCCCGAGTGCGTCGGCACCTTCGAGTAGTGCAGGCCCTTCGCAGGGGCGAGTACCACCTTTCGGGCAGTGGCCATGGCCCACGATCAACACTTATGTGCCTTGTGGAGGGCCGACGCCTCCTGGACATGTAGTACCTTATGCTGGGCGACAGACGAGCATGCCGCCCCCTATCTATTCTGCAGCCCAGGCCCAGCCTATGGCCCCGCCGCCATCACCCGCTCCTAGTTCGCAAGGGAGCGTGGCTGGAGGTGGGAACCAGGGTCAGGGCAATCAAGGCAATGGAGGAAGGGGTGGTGGAAGGGGATGAGGCAGGAATGGCGGCGGTCGAGGAGGACAATGGAATAGCTAAGGCCAGGGGAACCAAGGTCAGGGGGATCAAGGAGGTCAGGGGTACGGAAGAACCCGCTTTGACTGGAGGTCGGCTATCTGCCAACATTGCGACCAGCAAGGCCACACTATAAGGTTATGTAACATAAGGCGGGAGGATGAGAAGAACGGGCTGATTTCCTCCACCGTGGATGGAAACATCTACGACCAGTTTGGGGAGTTTATTGACAGGAAGCTTGGGGGAGTGAGAGCGGAGGCCCAACGAAGGGCGGCAACCGGACCGCCACCCCCTGCCACGTTCAGGTTATGGCAGGAGAAGGAAGGACCACCAATTGGGGTAGAGGAAGTGGGGAGTGATGAGGAAGTAACTCAGGGGCTACGAGAAGGAGATAAGAGGGAAGAGCCCATAATTATTGAGTCGGACGACGAGGATGAGGAAGAAAAGATGGAACCTTCGTTCGCCTTGCTGGGGAAAATGGAGGATCTGTTGGGCAAGATAGGGAGGTACCAACAGAAGTTGGTGGACCTCTGTAAGGGAGAAAGGGAATGGAGGTCTAACGTTCCCAAGGTGTTCCTTTATGACTCTGGCCCGGAGTCAGCGACCGGGCAACCCGGAGTAAATGTAGTGGGGTCGGGCCCGCGAACTGGGATGATGATGGGACCCCTTACCCCGCAGGCCCGGCTAGCGCAGGCAGCGCGAACGCGAAGTCAGGCCAAGGCCACTGCTAGCCAAGAACCCCCCCGGAGAGAGCTTGAGCCGGGAGGAAGGAAAGAGGCAGGAGAAGTGGAGGATGATGACGATGAAGAGGAGGAAGATGAGAGGTTGCGCCAGGAAGAGCAAAGGGCTAAGAAAAGAGAGGCTACGGAAGGAGTTGAGTCGGTCTTGCACGATGTACCGCCTAAGAAGAAGAAATATGCGGTCCGGCTGGAAGAAGGGTTTGGCGTAGAGAAGGTGATCGACATTTGTTAGAAGGGCATAACGACCTCATGACCTTGAAGGAAATCTTGGCGTCAGCCCCTGAGCTCCGCGATGGATTGAAGGGGAGGTTGTCGCGGCGTCTGGTGCCCAACGTCCATCTAGGTACGATCCTGCCCAAGGAGGCGGAGTGGGCAGAGTCGGGCACGAAGATGGACTAGAAGTGTGTGGCCTGCGCCACAGTGGATTTGGTAGTGAAGGGTTCCAAGTGTGCAGCTATGGTGGACACTGGGGCGGAAATGAATATCATCCGGGAGGCGGATGCCATCAGGTTTGGGCTGGATAGAGACCGATCTGACTGCGACATTCTACATGGGGCAAGCTGCAAGGCCGTGTTCTGTGGGACAACCTCGAATGTGCTCATCGAGGTTGGGAAGGTAAAGGCCAGGACATGCTTCTTCATTATGCCGGACGTGGACCACGAGATTCTTTTGGGGAGGTCTTTTCTGAGCAGAACAGAGACAATGATATTTAATAAGCATAATGGGACTCTGACCCTTCTCTTGTATGATCCTGCCTGCGAAAATTATGAGGTAATTACCTGCAGAAATACAGGGCCAAAAAGCATAAGGAACTGACCCAATCCAGGGTCTTTCACAATCGAGGAGTCGGAGGGCGAGCGCCGGAGGCTCCGGGCGGAGCCGGAGGAGGAAGAGAGGATTGAAGCATTCTCTCTCAGCTTGTCGGACGTGTGGAAGGCCATGGACTTGGTGGCCGCACATGAGATGGAAGATCCGGATGCCATCCGGGCATTGAGGGAGCAGGTCCTGGAGTGTCGCGAGGCAGGGAGATTGGAGTTGGTGTATCGTCTTCCGGATGGCGGGAGGAACCCGACGTTGGTGCAGGCGCAATCTGTAAGTCGGTTTTTTTTAGGGGGCAGCTCAAGCAGGGTTCCCAAAGGCGGTACAAGACGGTAGACCAGAAGTGCCGCCCAGTCCCCGTCCTCGTTACTGAGGACGAGGAGGTGTACTACGAACGAGAGCGGGGGCTGATACGGCGGATGAAGGAAAAAGCCTTAGCGGGGCCATGCCGTATCAACGAAGGGAGCAAGGAGAAGTTGATCATAGGATAGCCCGACTTCCTATTGCCTCAGGAACAAGCCTTGATGGTGGAGTTAATGAAGAAGAGGCATCGCGCCTATGCGTTTAGCGACGAGGAGCGCGACAGGTTGGATGTGGATAAAATACCTATGATCCGCATCCACACAGTGCCACACGAACCGTGGAACTTAAGAGGGGCGCGATATCCTAATCTCGACGAGGAAAAGAAGGTCGTGAACCACCTCGATGGCAAGATAAGTACGCATGTCGCTGACTACTCAAATGGGCCGTACGCGTCCCCGTGGTTTTGTTTTATCAAGCCTAACGGGACGCTGCGGTGGGTGCAAGATCTACAAAGGCTAAATGCAGTGACTGTGCGAGATGCAGGAGGGTTGCCCAATGCGGACGCGCTGTCAGAGTCCTGTGCTGGAAGACCTATAATCTCGCTTATAGACCTCTATTCAGAATATGACCAGTTTCCGGTCTATCCACCAGACAGGCTGGTGACGGTTATGCATACGCCTTGAGGATTAATCCACATGAATGTGGCTCCGGAAGGATGGACCAATGCAGTAGCAATGGTCCAACGGACCATGATTCCGGTTATGCAGTCAGTCAGCCCACATATCACTCAGCCATATATTGATGATTTGGTAGTGAAAGGGCCAGCAGTAAAGGAGAGTGACGGAGTCTTGCTAGGGGTGAGACGTTTTGTCTGGAACCATATCCAGGACCTTGAGAAGGTCCCGAACTTGCTCGGAGAATATAATCTCACGGCAAGTGGGGTCAAATCCAGACATTGTATGAGGGAAGCGACTATCTTGGGGTTCGTCTGCAGTGAGAAGGACCGACGACCAAATGTAAAGAAGACGGACAAGGTTACTGAGTGGCCAGTTCCATTCCACTCGATAACTGATGTCCGGAGCTTCCTTGGGACATGCGGATTTTGGAGGGCCTTCGTCAAGAACTTTGCCGCTAAGACTGAGCACCTGAGAAAGTTAGTTCGTCAGGATCAGGAGCGGGTTTGGGGCGAAGAGCTGGAAGAGGTGGTGACTAGAATAAGGAAGAGTTCTGAGAAGGGGGTTTGGTGTTGGGGGCGCCAGACTATGACGCCACAGAAACGAGACCCTTCATTGTTGAAACGGATGCGGGAGCAACTGCCTTAGGAGGGGTTTTAATCCAGGCAGACACGGAGGGAAAGGAAAGGCCTTTGAGATTTGAGAGTCGGACTCTCTGTACGACCGAGAGGAACTATTCTCAATTCAAGAGGGAAACCCTTGCCGTCCTCCACTGTCTGCGAATCTTCGGAAACTACATTTTCGGCAGGAGATTTATATTGAGAGTAGACCCAACTGCCCTGACCTACTCTCTAAGGAATTACTTTCCATCGGATCCAACAGTTGTCAAGTGGCTGACGTACATCTGGGTGTTTAACTTCGAGTTCGAACGGATCCCTGGAAACAAGAACCGGACGGACGGGCTGAGTCGTATCAACTGGGATAGTCAAGAAGGAGAGGCGGTGGAGAATACGCCCCCAGTTGATGGATTTTTTGATCAAGAGGAAGATGTCCGCCTCCACATTAACAAGTGGTCGCCGCGAGTGCCCAGTTGTGTGGGCCATCCTATCCGGCAAGCGCCGAGCGGGTATGAACGGAAGGCAGAGCTAGTCCTTAAGCCTTTTGAGGAAGAGGATCCCTGGGGTGGTAAAGATGTTCAGTAGATGATGAAGTTGGCATTGGCTGGATCGCATAGCCTAGTGGAAAATATGAGGACAATAGAGGAGGGACCAGGTAGGGTAGAAAGGCATGAGGAGTTGATGGGGGGAATGTATCTCCTCGTCAATACACTACTGCAAGAAAACCTTAATCAAACAGGCTCGTTGAATCCGGCGGGAAATGAGGACGAGGTGCCCGAGAGCCAGGACGACGAGTTTGAAGACGGTGAGATCAAAGAGGTCTTTCGTGCGGAGGAGTATGAAGGGATCTACCTGGAGTTGGGACTCCTTCTGTCATGCGAAATGTGGCTTAGAGATGTGAGCGATAGGGCTCAGAGGATGATGCAGAGTTACTTGGTGCGAGATGACCATCTTTTCAGAAGGAGAGAAGTGGGGAATCCCAGGAGAGTCATCTGCGGTAGGAATCGTCAGATTGACGTCATAGCCGCACTTCAAGATGACATTGCAGGAGGGCATCGAGGGATACATGCCACATACGCCAAAATAAGTGAGTTGTACTACTCGGATGGAATGATGGACTTGATTGGGAAGTTCTGTCGATCTTGCGTGCCCTTCCAGGAGAGATCCTGTTTGAGACCTGGAGAGCCGTTACATCCAAGGTTAGAGCGTGAGGTGGGGGCTGTAGTGAATCTCGATCTACTTTTCATGCCACTTGCGGATCAGGGCTATAACTACATCTTCGATGCGCGCGATAACCTGTCTGGCTTCGTAGACGGACGTGCCATTCGTACGAAGGCTGGGCCAGTCTTGGTTAGCTGCATCGAGGAGTATCACCTGCGTTATCCTTTCGTTAAGGAGTTCGTAATGGACAGGGGATCGGAGTTTACCTGCCAGGAGGTGCAAGAGCTGCTATCAAGGTATGGTGTAATAGCCAACTACACCACGGTCGCGCACCCCCAGACAAATGCTCCAGTGGAGAGAGGACATAATACCATTACGAACCTCCTGGCTAAGTGGACCGAAGGTAGGCCTAATCAATAGCCAAGGTACTTAAGGGCGGCATTCTTTGTCAAGAACATTACGGTGAGAAAATTCACCAAGTACGCACCGACGACGCTGTGGTATGGAACGCACACCACCTTCCCAATCGAGAATTTTCTAAAGACCTGGAGGCGACAAGATCTGGAAGTCAACCTGTTTTTTGAAGAGTTACTCGATATCCGAGCACGTCAGGTGGGTGAAATAGAAGAAAGAGGTCAGGAGGCGTCTGACCAAGTGGAAAGGAGCCGCATGGATGATAAGGCTCGCTGGGATCAGTCAGCGCGAGTGAGGAAAGTACCTTTGGCAGTTGGGGACGTCGTGCTCCTGTACGATTCATCATTAGAGAAGCAATGATCCAGGAAGCTCGACAAGAGGTGGTTAGGTCCCTACCGGATCGTGCGGTGTGGAGATTTTGGAGCATACCAGATCGAAGAGTTGAATGAGACTGAATGGAAGGACTGGGTATCTGGAACGCGACTGAAGAAGTTTGTGGCGAGAAAAGAGATGAGAGAGATGATTTGCTTTCCCGTAGAGTAAAAGCGAAAGGGTGTGTAGGTCAGGTAGGCTGCATGCTGCATGAGTATGGTTTAGTTTGAGCTTGCTTTGATTATCACTTGTTTGCTTACCCCAATGTGTGTCTGTTGTCTCCTTCGCCTGTTGTGCAGGTCCGACTTTACGAAGCCAGCCATGCCAAGAGGAGGGAAGGGGACACGACCGTCACGAAGGCCGTTGGGAGCTTCAGGAGGATATGAGCGGCATGGACCTCGCCATCGAGAGAGTACTCCGGTGTACGATGATGGGGACATCGAGTTATTCTTGGACAGCTTCTGGGGGCATGCAGGGCGTATGGGCTGGACCTTGGCCCAGGCGATTGAGAGATTGAGAGGAGCCGACAGGTTCGAGGAGCCCATTGCCCGGATCCGTAGGGAGGCGACGACGAGGCCAGAGGTGATGCAGGAGCTACGACCCTCGCCTGTGGGACCTGATGGCAAGCCGATTCGCCTAGAGATCGGGAATGCAGAGGCATTTATCCCCGCCTTCGAGTGGTTCATGCAGGGGCAGGGTATACCGAGAGATGACTGGGGGAGGACGTTACCCCTCTGGACCAGGAACGCGGTGAGGCCATTAACCAAGCAAATCAGAGATATGGGCGCACTTGAGAAAGGCCTTTCGAAGGCCAGAGCCACCTCAGCCGAGAGTCGAGAGACGTCAGAGGAGCAAGAGGCAGAGAGACCCTGAACCCAGTGAGGCGAGGCCATCTCGAGGGGGACGGAAGGCCCTAGCCAGAAGAGAAGAGGAGTCAGAGCCTGAGGGTGAGGAGCGAGGGGCGTATCCTGAGTGTGGGCTGAGACCGGTGGAGTTCGATCGTTTACCAAGGGTGGATTGAGGAGGTCGCCAGTGCGCACACAGGAGGAGGCGCCAGAATCTGAGGGGCCGCTGAGAGAGTTGGAGGCGCATTTGGACATCTCTCAATGGGGAACGTCGCCTCGAGGTGAGGAGCGTGGATGACAGGCAGAGGAGGTGCCACCAGAGGAGGTACCACGAGAGGAGGTGCCACGAGAGGAAGTGCCACAAGAGAAGGTACCACGAGAGGAGGTACCACGAGAGGAGGCCCGGAACACTCAAGGAGAGAGGAGGTTGGGTGATGAGGGGAGACGTGCCGGAAAGGAGGTGAGAGAGGTGAGAGAGGTAAGAGAGGACACACCCCCTCGGACGCCGGTTGTGGGATTGAGACTCGGAGGTCCACCAGGGAGTGCACACGAGAGAGCAAAGGAGTCGCAGGGAGAGGAGGGCCCATTACCTTCATCAGAGATGGCTTCCTCACCCGGAAGAAGGGCAGAAAAGGAGGGAGAGACTGCAAGTGTAAGGGGAGAGGCCCTGGCCTTGATTGACAAATACTTAGCAGCACATGCCCTGTAGCATCCAGACTTGGAGGAGCCAGCACCTGCAGAGCCGCGTCAGGAGCCGCGCCAGCCTGAGAAAGAGGTGGAGGCAGAGATCCCGAAGAGGGTCGACCACCGTACGAGAGACAGGGCGTCAGCGGGGGAAACAGCTGAAGAAAAGAGGGCGAGAAGAAGCACGAGAATAAAAGAGATATGGCAGGAAAGGCAGAGGTTGGAGGCAGCGGGGGCACTTCCGGAGCAGCAGCAGGAAAGGCAGAGGTTGGAGGCAGCAGAGGCACTTCCGGATTAGCCACCCAACGCGTCACCTAAGGCCCCTGAAATCCCAGAGATGTGGAGAGACTTCTGGGAGCAAAGGGGAGAAGAGATTCCTTCGCCAACAAGAGCCGGATTCAGGGTAGCAAGGAAAGCGGAGGAGAGGCTGGATCGCAAGATCAGGTTCCTAACCAAGACAACTTTTGACCGGTACTTGTTGTTGGAGAGCGATCTGGCAGGGAAGACGACGAAGGCAGAGGGCCATGGGCTACGCTTGGAGACGATGGAGGTAGAGATCCAGGAGCTCAGGGCTCTGGTGGCTAGTCAGGCTGCCATTATTGAGGACTTGAGGCAACAACTTCAAGGGAGAGCGGACAAGGACGAGAGCAGCCGACAGGGAGAGCAGAGACAGCTAGGACAGGGGTTGTCGGGGCAGCCATCTGCAACAGAGTCTTGCCAGGAGTCATCCATGGGGAGAGTTATCTTGAAACCTGAGGAGGCGAAGGCCAAGAGGGAGGCAGAGAGAGAAGCCTTCGAATTCAGAGCCCCTACTGAGCTCGCGACTATAGTAGCAGCGGGCCCAGTCATGCCATTGGCAGTTGAGGAGGGGCTACCATGGTCTAGCAGTGAGACAGCTCAAGGCTCAGCAGAGGGATTCATGGACGTGCTCCTTGAGGCAGTGCATACTATGCAGGAGGAGGCGAAACTCAGTTTGTTTTCGCCTGAATAGAGGATAGAGGAGCCTCTTGAGAGAGAGATGGGGATTGAAACAGGGGGTGTCATTGAGGGCAGACCCCAGAGATTGGACACGCCCGAGTATGGGCCAGAGGGGATTGGGGTTTGACCAGGGCCGAGTACCCAGGGGTTGGAGACAGGAGGGAGTCTTTGGATGTGCCTCAGAGTCGTGAGCTGAGCAGGGAGGCCAGCGAAGTGTCATCATCGCCAGGATCTCAAAGGGGGAAGAAGAAATCCAGGAAGTGGTTTGATACATCCTGCTTCTTCCGCACAAAGGAGGGTCATCGAGCCTTGCAGTGTCCTAAATTTTTGAAGGACAAGGCTAAAGGGAAAGTTACAGAGGAGGGTCGCAGGATGTATGATAGACAGGGCAGGAGAGTGGAGAGATCGGTAGATGGGGGTAGGGCTCAGCTATATAGGCAAAACCAGGAGGACATGAGTGAGTAGGACTGATTTACCTATATGGTTGGCATATTGTACATAGGACCTGAGCTTAGGATTAGATGACATCCCTTAGGCTTAGATGTTCACTTGTATCTGATTGATGGTTTGGATTTGGATTTCTATTGAGTTTGTCATCTTGGGGGCCAGGACGTGATAAATGGGGCGTGTACATATCTAGGTGGCTTACACCCTGACCTTTGAGAGACAAACCCAGCGCGTACTTTGAGGGTAATACTAGTGTGAGTTTGGATTTGCTTGAGACGAGTGAGCTATGGTTTGGAAACATTTGTGTGCGGGGCATTTTTATCCCTGAGTGTATATTTAATCAAGATTTTTTTTCCTGAAACTATTTTGTGTATATGACGATCACTCTCACAATCACATGTGTGGTTCTTACTCTGATGGATGATGGTTTTGTGTGAGGGATGTTAAGGATGCATCTCATGTTAATGGATGTGAGGGGGTGGTTTTTGAGTTGTTGAAAGACTCACCCCCAAAGGTGGGTGAACTGATTAATGGCATGGTAAGTTGTCTGATGAGTGATAAAGTCTGACGAAAAGGGTCACGTTTGCTTGAAGTGTTTGAAAAGGTTGCAATGGGTACAGGGCGAGAGATGTCTCAGGATGGGTGGCCGCTAGCTCTAATCAAGTCAAAGGTCATGGCCTTGTGGACCTAGCGGTGATTATGTTTGTGACTGTGCGAAGGATGCCATGCCTTTTGAGGGAGAGCTGGTAAATGCCTTCAGGCCCCTACGTAATCTCGCAGTAGGCCCGTGATTTTTGTTTTGAGACGTCTCGTTTAACCACTTGTGCTAGTTCTGGGACGTATTGAAGGAAGACCAAGCTAACGGTGAAAGTTTATCGCCACTAAGGCGTAACCCCAGTGGATGGCTGCTAGCCGGCGCAACCTGGTTGCGGGACCACGGAGTAAGAGTTTACGGGGGGTTGCCCGCCCCAGAAAAATTACTCCATGGGGTAGAAGTCGAGTTTTTTGGGAAGTTCTGATTGAATGCTCATCAGGTGAAAACCTATCGTTACGTAACCAGCGAGGGTACTGCCGCTAAAATAACAACGCAGTGGGTCGTAGTCCTCGTATGATCAGCCAGGCTATGGTGGGCCAAGATGGAGACCTGACCTTCCTGTACTAGAGTGCAGAAAGAGCCGAGTGGAGATTATGTATGTATATATATATATATATATATGCATATGTGTATTTGATTGTGAGGAACTTCTTGGAAAGGAAGGCGAGCGTGCCTTCAAAGGTCTCGGTTAGGGTCCACGTCCCTAGTTTTGGCTAGGGCTATGGACACCCAACGAGAAGTCGAAGGTTGTCTAGGACCGGGGTGATAGGATAATGGAGAAGAAGGTCCTTGGAACCTATGTTGTCAGCATCTTATTGACAGCGGCGATGGGGACCCAGATTGGAACCTGACAGCATATGGTTGCAAAGGCATGATTTGATGGAAGCCTCCACCTCGGGTCTGTCGACTAATCGGATTGGTCCCTATTTTCGTCAGCATTTTGGGTAATCTGATAGTCTTTCGATTTTGCGACGCGACGAGGGAGTCGCTTAATATGGTCCGGTAAGCGACGGGGACGTCGCTTATTATGGTCCGGTAAGCTGTCGGTGCGGATACCCTTACAAGGGTACTCGCACTGGGTTTTTATAGTTGACAGAGAAATGAGTCGAGTCATAATGGGGAGACCCCGCGAGTCGTAGGGGTTCGCGGACTAAAGATTCGGCGGTAATATCTAGGATTAGAGAGTGTGTGGGAGCGCAGGTTTGAGGCACGCGTGATTTTTCCCTCTTTGATCACGATGGGAGACGTGCCGTGGATTCCGGTCGATGTGCTTCATCATAACAGTTGTTTGTTTTGATTAAATTGACTAAACCTATGGGCGCTCTTTTCTCTGGTTCCGCGTGGTACGATGGGCGGTTCAGTGAGCCTGTGCGGACTTACGCGGGATCCAGATGACGGGACCTGATGGATTCGGCTAAGCATGGGTAGCCGCGGCACGGTCGGTAGGCCGGCGCGGGCTTTTGGTGGCCGTGTGTGTGAGTGCGGGCGGAGAAGTGGTCCGGGGCGTTTCCTTGGCCCCGTGTGCCATGTCTTATCTCTTTATTTAGAAGACTGAGCCTGCTGGTCTCAGGCTTGGGCTTAGCCCTATAGGTTATGATACTGGGTTGACACGACAGAGGTTTTGGGATCGAGGTCAGCGGACGTCGAGGCAGCGGCAGTGGAGCGGCGCGAGGCGAAACTGAGGGGTCGAGGGCCCGGTGGGGGCTATCCCCCTCAGTTTTGGTGAAGGACACGGTGGCCGGCCTGGCCCACAGGATGAGCGTCGGGCCGGTAGTCCCGACGGGGCCTTGATATGTTATTTTTCTTTACTTTTTTTTTCTTTTTTTTTTAATATATATATATATATATATATATATATACATTTTATTTATTTCGCCACGTCTGTACTTGGGCGCGACGCTGTGAGTGGGTACATCCATGAGCTGTTGGAATACAGACCCATGGTCGGATCTGGTGGGTAGAGACGTTGTGGCGAGTTGCTACGGGTGTGGCCCAGACGATGCCTGGAACAATACAGAGAAGGCTGGCGCGGCCAGCTTGGCCATTGCACGGTGATTGACACCTGAAAGTCTGGGAAGGGACCCGGACGTAAAGGGGGAAAGACCTGGTTGGCACCAGGTACGTTGGAAAACGGGAGGGCGGATGTTAAAACGGCTTACGTGGCTGCACTGCAGTGCTGCGGGTGGAGCGGGGCCTAGGAGCCTAGCTCAACGGGTATGTCCATGAACTGTCGACATGCAGACCGCACCCGAACTCAGGGGGTGAGGCCGGGCAAGTACAGGCCAAAAAGGGCCTTGCGGGTTGACTAGGGCTAACCCGGCATCAGGAAGCCGCAAGCACCGCCGTAAAGGAGTTTTCGGGGCCACCTTTTCGACCGACCAGCGCAGCAGCGGGTAGATTTGGTATGGGACGCGAGCACTACCTACAGTGGGACGCCTAAGGCTACGAAGCTACGGGCGCAAGAGAGGGGGAGGACGCACCCGGACCCAATTCGCGCCAAAATCCCTGCACAAACGGTGGTGGCAGAGCGGCGAGTATGGCAAGTCGGGAAGGGGAAACCTCCAGGTAGCTCGATCCTTAATGAGGTCGGGCGAGCCCAGGATCGACTTCGAAGATTTAAGGCCGGGCGCCCTCTTTAGCAGGGTTAGATTGAAGTGAGAGTTAGTGAAGTAGAATGCGGGGTAGGTAGAGTAGCGGGCAGCGGTACGGGCAGTGCCGGGCAGCGACGGAGGACGACGAACAGTTAGCAGCGGGAGAGTGAACCTGGAGGGATCTCTGCGCCGGGTGCATGCGCAGAGCAGCGGACGCTAGTAGGTAAGGATAGGCGACGGGCACAATCCCGCACCGAGGAAAGTGCGGGATGAGTGATGAGGAGGGATCGAGGTATGTAGGAGTGGTGTTGGAGGAGAAGATAGGCGCGACAAAGAAAGAGTTGAATGAACTTGGATGTGAATCCGCGCCAAATACAGCTGAAGTGGTAACGAAGAAGAGCGGGACTGGAGTGGGACTATGGCGAAGCGAAAAACGTTGATTTCGGCAGGTTGTTGACTAAATCAAGCGGGGAAAGAAAGGGGACAGGGGTTTTTGATGATGGCGAATACGAATCCTTGGTTAGTTCGAGTGATAGGTTAGTAAACAGGGAGTTAGTGATGAAAAGGGCTGCGCCCAGATATGGGGGGGAGTGGCTACGGAAAGACGAAAATCGGCTAAGCTCACCCGTTCCTTTACGAAGACGGGCGAGAGAAGGTCCATTTTCAGTGGTTCTGGGGTCTGACGAATCGAGTGGCGAAGTCGGTTTAGTCAGAGAGTTAGTGATTAGGGAGTTGGGAGGAAAGCGGGTTGCGCGCGGGATGTAGAAGAAGCCGGATATGGCAGGAGGAGAACACAGTAGTTCGATTGATTCATCAAAGAATCGGGCGATGTTAAGACGGAGTCTCAAGGGCGGGCGACCCAAATCCGAGGGTTAGAACGAGAAGAAAATTAGTAAAGTAAGAGTTAGTAAGCAAAAGAGCTGCGCGTGGGCCATCTGGGGGAGTAAATGTACCTGTCCACAGTTTAGCAGAAGGGTCGCTCCGGTTTTGCCCGACCTATCGATGGAGATAACGAAAGGACACCCGCGGGGTCGGAGACTTACCTGTTAACCCGTGCGTTGCCCCGCCGGTGGTTGAATCCCGCCCTATGCAAAGAGAGAGAGAGAGAGAGAGGGACCTACCCACGTACCAACATCAGGGGCACGACCGCGAGGCTAACACGAGGAAGGGGACCAACATATGGGCCATTGCGATACCCGTGTCGTCGGGTCTAGTAATGGAGGGTAACTGCGGAGTCGGAGCTTACCGGGGGCGTTGACAGACGAACCAACGGTTAGCAGCATGACGAGTTGCGAGGCTGCCTGCCAGTACAAGTGTCGAACTCCATTTCAGTGACCATAACCTCTTGAGCTGGTTACATGCAGAAATAGTTGTCGACGGGACCAAGCTGGGAACCGGGCTATTACTCTGCGCGAAGGCCTCACTGTGGAGGCCTGCACATATCCTTTCGGGACCAGTAGCTGCCTGTGCGGCATCTGCATATGCGGTTTGTGGGCGGGAGCCCCGGATCCCACCTATCTGGACGCACGAACCAGGAAATCGAAGACTGCCTGCAGGATGAGACGTTGTGCATGTGACCGGTGAGGGCAACGCCGGGCACCTGTTTGAAGAAAGCGTAAGGCCCGGCCGCAGACTGCTGAGTTAGGCTACGGACTACGGACCGCTGTATTGCGCTGTTGCCGCCTGCTGGGTTATACCGTTGCATACCGCCGGTACTGGTGAAAGTGTACGTGTTGTTGCTGCAGGTGATTGCTGCTGATGTTGTTAATCACCGTCAAGTACTACTGTTGCGGGCTGGGGACGGACCGTTACTACCATTGCTGGTCGCCGCTGTGTATTGCTGCTGCCCTTAGCCGTGTGCGAGCCTGCTGGTGGAGGTTGCGGCAGTTGAGTCCGATTGGTGTCGCTGTTGTCCGGTGGTGCTTTGGGTTGCTGTGGGCCACAACGCCTAGCTGCTGCATGTGGCACCCTGCGCACGCTGTTCTGGGAAGGTTACTGCGGTCATCATAAGGAGACGGTATTGTAAGAGTGAAGGAGAGGCTGGACTGCAACAGGGATTGTTGTTGCAAATTAGGAGTTCGTCGCAGCAGTCGAGCTCGACGGTTTGACTTCGGCTTGATTAAGCCCATGCGATTTGGCCGCCATTGCGGGGCCCTTAGGCGTTGAAGTATCAAGGCCCTCTCCTACGAGTCTGAGAGCACCCTCCTTGGATCTGAGAGACTGAAATCTTCTACCTCTACCCTTCTTACTCTAAGTCTAGTCCCCTGGTTCTGAGAGGAAGGCGGCAGGCGGGATTGCAACCCGTAGGACCGCGCCAAGGCCTCCGTGGGAGGTTGCCCCACCGATTGCGGGAGCTCTTCCAGAACTCAGGAGGGGTTTTGGAGGCAGGGAACTGATAGGTAACCATTACTTTTCCCTCTATAAACCCATATTATAACCCCTATTCTGTATTACCCATTGCATCGCTGGCTGAATATATGAAGTGCAACCCTATCTTATTTTTGGTTTGACCTTCAGGACATTAAGCTAGACTAAGTAAAGGAATGTTTGCTCAAGTTCAGTTTTAACTTTGTTGAGTGTATGAAGGCAAACTGTTAAAAGAGACTGCATCTGGGAAAGGCAGGATGGTGGGTTGTTTTGCGTAAGGGTTGACTCGGGTCAATAAGGCTGGGAGGTCCCCATAAGTTTGGGGAGACCCAGTGCTCTGTTTCTTTTGGCTCTGATTGGAGCGTCAGACCCTTATATAAGTTTAGGGATCTGATTGCTTTGAATAGCCATTTCGTCAAAACGGACATATTATATTTTTTGAACGAAATCAAAACTGATTTTTTTTGCCAAAATCCGGTCAGAATTTTTGGCTCTTGGGGGGTCCGGCGTTTGGGAACGCCGGACCCCCTACATGTATCTGGTCTACGATTGAGACCAGATACAAAAAAAAAAAAAAAATTTTTTTTTTTTTGGTATCTGGTCTCAAGCTGAGACCAGATACATGTAGGGGCTCCGGCGTTTTGGGAACGCCGGACCCCCAGGAGCAAAAAATTCTGACCAGATTTTGGCAAAAAAAGTCAGTTTTGATTTCGTTCAAAAAATATAATATGTCCGTTTTGACGAAATGACTGTTTTTGGAGGCTGGGATGTCCCCATAAGTTTGGGGAGACCTGGTGTTATGGTTCTGCATGGGGGGTCAGGCTGTTGTATAAGTTTAGGTGGCTTGACCGCTCTGACTTGCGAGGGCTGATTGTGGTTGATTTTCAGGGACTCGGGGCATTCAATAAGTTTTGGTGCCTTGGGTTGCCTTGTTTTCACTAGGGT
The DNA here is from genome assembly GCA_003427395.1 of Chara braunii. Taxonomy (NCBI): domain Eukaryota; kingdom Viridiplantae; phylum Streptophyta; class Charophyceae; order Charales; family Characeae; genus Chara; species Chara braunii. The sequence goes on along the minus strand of BFEA01000323.1, from coordinate 683,720 downwards.
TTTATCTGTTTCTTTGGTTTTTGAACGAGGAGGTCTGAGCTGTTCTATAAGTTTAGGTAGCTCAACCTATTCCTGCTTTTATTTTGAAGAAGTAATCTTGGCAAAGGGCAGACCCTTCTGTAAGTTCAGGGGGTCCGACTCAGTGCCATGCACATGATGGTTCAGAGAGAAATGAAATTGGCAGAGAGTTGGACCCTTCTGTAAGTTCAGGGGGTCTGGCGCAAAGCCTCGCACATGCTGAAATCCAATGGTTATAACTTGGCTATACTTTACTACTATTCTATCTAAGAACGAGCTAACAAGACTGTTATTTAAGTTTAGGTGGTCTGACTATAGCCTATCACAACTTGAAGAGAGTATAACTAAGAATAAAACTGATGGTAAACTAGGCAGACTGAACTTAAGTTAGTTCAGTCATATGCAGCCTTGGAAGACAAGGGGGACGACGTGTATATATAACTTGGATACTTAAACAGTTCAGGGCGGCTGCAGTGGTCTAGTCATATGCCCAAAGAAGAGAGAAGTAGTTGTGCCCTCTTTTCGTGTATATTCACTGGCAAGTCAGGTTCATTCCATAAGTTTGGGTGTCCTGACTCTATGTCTGGCTAAGTAAGGTTCATTCCATAATTTTGGGTGGTCTGACCTTATGCCTTATGTAAGCAGCATATTAGGGGTTAAGTTACTAAAGGACCATGAACTATTGGTTGTTGGAATGAACTTGGGATGGTGAGAGTACTTACCTTTGTTGTCTGGCTTGCATGTGACTGGGTGAGGCCACTACTTAGTCTGAGTTTCAGGTTGATAGGTAGTTGCTTTAGTTGCTCGCCACGTGCTAGAGCCATAAGAGTTAGTGTCAATTCCTGCATTTTCTGTAGTAATCTGTTTTTTACTTAGGTCAATTCTTGCATTTTCTGGGAACTTTTCTTATACTTGACTTTGTATAAATCTTGACAAGCTTCTTTCTCTATGGGAAGCGATGCCGAAATTTCTTCAAAACCAAGGAATTAGTCAAATTTTGACTTGTCAAAAGTTCAACTTTGTCTTTTCTTATATCTCACTTAGTAAAAATCTGGGAAGTCTCTTTTTCTAAAGGGAGTGCTGCCCAAATATTTGTTAATTCAGGGAACTAGACAAAATTGGACTTTGAGAAGTCAAAGTTACTTTCAAATTCTGGACTTAGCCTTGTWTAAATTTTGGAATAACACTTTTCTAGCAGGAGTGCTGCCGAAATTTCTGCAAAACTAAGGAGTTAGTTAAATCTTGTCTAAAGTTGAACTCAAGTTRTCTTTTGAAGTTCATATCTGACTTAGTATAAATCTGGGAAGCCTCCCTTTCTAAAGGGAGTGCTGCCCAAATTTTTACTAATTCAGGGAGTTAGACAAAATTGGACTTTTCAGAATTGAAGTTTATTTCTGCTTTCATATTTTGAGTTATATAAATTCTGGAAAGACACTTTTCCTACGGGAAGCGCTGCCGAAATTTTCTTAGTTTAAAAGAGATCGATTATATTTTGACAGGTGGCGATCTCGGTAGTCCACTCTGAATAAGGGGGATGTTGTCATGAGTCTACCTTTTTTTGGGCACTTGCTTAGAGGTAGGCTTAAATATAGTTGACTAGAATGATTTGGGTAAGATCATGATATTGAGATTGTTCTCCATGGACTTATAGGTTTAGCTTGGGGCATTGACCTGTCATGTGTTACTGGTCTTCTTGATCGTTTGATTCAAGTTCAGGACTAGATACAGATTGATCCCTTAAGGATCATCTTCTGTTATCACTGATAACAGATCAGTTGCCGATTCGTCGGTTTACGACTCAATTCCAACTCACCCACCGCACTCAACCTAAAAAGCTATAGCCCTGGTGATTTCATTGTTTCATTAAGGTTTCTCCCGGACTTTTATTGAATGGCCATTTAACAAAGGTACTGAGTATTTAATTAAGGTTGGTCGGACAAGAGGTTGGGGCTTGCATGGCTAAAGCGAGGGGTATGAGTGCAGAGATTGGTTGGGGTTGACTCCGTGTAGTGCGTGGACTGTTGTTTGACTCTCTGATGTGATTTAAGGTTTGTGTTGCGGCTTAGATCCAGGATTTGATTGTCTGCGATCACATATATACATATGGTTGTGAGGAACCCCACTGAGACTGTGAGAAGTGATCGTCACATACTTACCCGTTTATATATGTGTACATGGGTGTACCTAGGACAAATGTCTGCATGGGCTAAGGGGCCCCGTACTAAAAGCCTACTCAGAGGTTAAGACTGAGAGGCATAGGGAAAACTCCTCACTTTTATTTGTTTTGCTTCTTGGGGGTTTTCTTAATCGGACTTTGGTCATGGGCCGGGATTCAAGGTCCTTGTCCAGGACATCCCAAGCCCTAGGCTCTGCAGGGGAGGGATTCCCCCTCGCGCAGAGCCTATTTGTATTGCCCGCCGAGGCACCCCACCCTGAAGGCGGAAATGACGCCAGGGCCGAACGGCATGTCCTTCAACCGTTCAATGTCATGTGGGGTAACCCCTCACGATATATTCCTTCAGCCATTCAATATTGCGAGGCCGGAGCCGCGATTACCACGTATGACTAGCATCGTTGGTTGGTATGTGACTGGCCTGCAGCTGCGCGACTTTATATTAAAATTCCGCACGCGATGATTCGCTGCCCTAGCGTCTAAAAGTTATGTTATCAAAGGGACCCGCACATACACGCGAACGCTTGCGATTATTATAGGCCGCTGACACCACCCAAAAAGGGGAGGGTACCCCAAGGCTTTGTTTTCTTTTGGGATAAAGGGAACCTTCGGCCTATTTTTTTCTTGCTTTTTAGAGATTTTTATGGTTGGACGTTGTAGTCCGTGGCAGCCGTCAAAGTCAAGCCCCTTGACTTCTGTCCAGGCCTGGAGAGGGGCTCATCTCTAGGGCAGTAAGAAACGACTGCCACCACAGGTATGGACCTGTGTACCACCCACTCTGCACAGAGTGCAGAAGAGGGTGTGTGGTCTTCAACCGCGCTTGACGGTTGTCCAACGTCGAGAGATTAACCCTCAGAGCGCGTGTCAGCCGACACTTGAGTGTCGAACGCGANGGGTGTGTGGTCTTCAACCGCGCTTGACGGTTGTCCAACGTCGAGAGATTAACCCTCAGAGCGCGTGTCAGCCGACACTTGAGTGTCGAACGCGAACCTCGAGATTAACGAGGACCGCATGAGTATGGGTACTGCATAGTACGCCATCATTGTGACCGCTTGCATACGCTTGCATTACGAGTCCATATGAGTCAGCCCCACGTCCGCGCGGTTTTATACTAAGTCTCGCACGCGACGCTTATCCGACTTCCGCGTCGGAAAGTTATGGGATGGCTACCGAGGGGCTAGGAGTGTGTCGCGTTGTTTAGTGCGTGTGTGTGTGTTTTATTTTTGTGTTCGTAAAGTGGTGTGCGCGTGGTATGTGGGATGCGTCCGCCGGGCCCCGCTTGGGACCTCACTCCCCCCGAGACGTCGGTTCGCGTGCGGGTCTGATAGAGGCGAGAAATGCGCTCGGCTGGTCCACCTCTGCGATCGTTGTTGATCAGATTTCGTACTGTGGACCGGTAGCTCGGTGGGGATACGCCCACCGAAGGGAGGTGACAGCTCCCGTAAGGTGGAGGTAAGTCGTGCCTCGCGTAGGCCCTATCTTGTCGTAGGGGCTTGCGAGAGGTGTGGCTGGCGCACTCGGTCGGAGCGGCTTGCGGAAGCTTCATGTATGATTTGTGACGAAGGAGTTAGACCAACTCCTGCGTGACGTGGCCGGGAGGGTCCCGCGCTGCCCTGGTGCGGTGCCGGACCGATGAGCTCGACAACGTCACTATCGGACCCGTGCGCGGATCTGGGCACTGTGCTGCCGACGGGGGAACGCGTCAATCTTGCCACACGTCACACAACGCCTAAAATTCAAAGAATCGAGATACTATCAAAATCGGGACTTGCGTAGTCCATACGGTGTCAAACCCATAACCAAATCCAAATGTCAGGGAAATCCTTTGGCCGTCTAACGCTAGACAGCGTACAAATGTCGTGCGGACGCAACCTTCCTCATAACGACTAGCCATGCATGAGTACGCAAGCAGTCGTGGTAATGGCGTACTATGTACTGCCCGTAATCGTGTGGCCCTCGATGGTTTCGAGGGTCCCGTTCGACACTCAAGTGTCGGCTGACACGCGCCTTGAGGGACTGACCTCTCGACGCTAGACAATCGCTAAGGCGGTTGCGGGACCTACCCTCTTAAGCAACATGCGGGGATGAGTGGTAGGCGGGCCAAGGCCCTTTGTAGCAGCTGGGTTCCGTTATTGGAGGCCTGTAAACAGGTCAAGGGGTTTGACTTTGGCAGCTGCTACGGACTTTAACGTCCAACTTATAAAATCATAAAAGCACAAGGTGGAAGGGGATCCCCCTTCTCTATCGATACGATTCTTGTCGCCGGAGTCAACGCAAGAAATATTCAGATGCCCTTTGGCACATAAAATCAACACAGTCGAAAGATTCAAATCTCTGGCAGGTTCGGATGCCGCCATACTTCGCATTTTGCTGTTTGCCAGATCGTCCGTTCCACCTCGTTGCGTTTTCGCGCCTTCCTCTTGGGGCGTCGGGAATTTAGGGGGGGGGGGGGGGGGGGGAGGGGTTGAAAGACACATGTTCTTAGTGTTCCCGCTTACACTTTGCTCTGGTGTTTTGCAGGGTGTGGAGACTACACAAGCGTGAAAATTGTCCATGGCACCGACGGCTACATGAAGGCGAAAAGGATGGTTCAAGGAACGACCGCATGAACCTGGGTATGGACGCCGGATAGGCCACCAACTTGCATTTTCACCTGGAAGACCTCCCCGAGGAGCTCTTCTGACAATTCGCCGTTCCAACAAATCACTGCTGCGTTTACCAAAAAACGTAGTCGTGCTTTTCGTGAGAGCATTGGGGGTTGCATCCATTTTCCTGGGGCTTTGGCCACATCGTCCGTAAGCGAAGATCCATCTGCCTCCCAAAACGAGTTCCACGTTTCTAGCGAGGAGCGCCCTACAACTTCCGCAGACAACTGCTGTGTGCCGATGGCTGCTTCGTTCACAACCTCTGACACCGGAACCGAGAAGTTGGTGGGCACTGATTACTCGTCCTAGCAACAATCCTATTCCAGTGAGTCGTTACAGCAACCTAGCCACAACGGTACAAAGTTGGTTGCCACCGACTATTCTTCAGAGGAGCTGTCCACTGCACGGGCAAGTCCAACGCAAGTGCAATCTCGTGATGCCATTCATGTTGAGAGTCAGTCAAGGTCTGAAGCGTCTGGCAGGACCGGTAAAGAACAAATGGCAATACTACAAATTTTGCCCGCGCCTCTGCCGGGGGAGAGAAGACCGTATAGCAGTGCCGGACCTGTGAACGTGACCAGCACCGGTCACTTGAACGTGACCGACCGTTCATTTGGTGTTTTTTTGGTGAACAGTCGTTCACGGTGAA